>CAUYON010027673.1:0-32578 GCA_963573935.1 Arctocebus calabarensis
AAAGAAGACAGACGAATGGCTAACAAACATATGAAAAAATGCTCATCATCCCTAATTATTAGAGAAATGCAAATCAAAACCACCCTGAGATACCATCTAACTCCAGTGAGAATGGCCCACATCACAAAATCTCAAAACTGCCGATGCTGGCGTGGATGTAGAGAGAAGGGAACACTTTTACACTGCTGGTGGGCCTGCAAACTGATACAACTTTTTTGGAAGGAAGTATGGAGAACTCTCAGAGAACTCAAGCAAGACCTCCCACTTGATCCTGCAATCCCATTACTAGGCATCTACCCAGAAGCAAAAAAATCCTTTTATCATGAGGACACTTGCACTATACTGTTTACTGCAGCTCAATTTACGATCGCCAAAATGTGGAAATAACCTAAATGCCCACCAATCCGGGAATGGATTAACAAACTATGGTATATATACACTATGGAATACTATTCAGCCATTAAAAAAAATGGAGACTTTACAGCCTTTGTATTAAGCTGGATGGAAGTGGAACACATTATTCTTAGTAAAGCATCTCAAGAATGAAGAAGCATGAATCCCGTGTACTCAAGTTTGATATGAGGACAAGTTTTGACAATTATGGACATGGTGGGGGTGAGGGAAGGGGAGAGTAGAGAGAGAAAGAATGAGGGAGGTGTGGGAAAGGAAGAGCAGAGAGAGCGAAGGAGTGAGGGGGGTGGGGTCTTGGGGTCTTGGTGTGTGCCACACCTTTAGGGGGCAAAACACGATTGTAAGAGGGACTTTACCCAACAAATGCAACCAGTGTAACATGGTTTCTTGTACCCTCAATGAACCCTTAACAATAAAAAAAAAAAAAAAAAGGATTATAGATGTCAGTGAGTAAAATCACTGATGTAACATGTCCTTTATATCATATCAGATTAAAAGTACAAATTATCCATTTGGTTTATAACTATTGATGTTGACCTTGATCACCTGGCTGAAGTGATTCGAGGTTTGGTAGATTTCTCTACAATAAGGTTATTTTCTTTCCCTTTGTCTTCCTACCATACTCTTTAAAAGGAAGTCACTACGCACAGTTCACACATAGGGAAAAGGGAATTTTTTGAATTTTAAATGTTAAATGCAAGTTACTCTCCTAAGTAAACACTACTTGGTCATCACGTACTAAGCTTTCATATAAAGTTAGATTAGATTTGCTGAAATTATTAAAATTTTGCCTCTGTGTTTATGAAGGATATTGTTATGTCATGTTTTTCTTTTAATTTCTTTGTCTAGTTTTCACATAACAGTAATGGTGGCCTTAGAGAGTTAGATAAAAAGTCTTTCCTAAAATTTTATGGAAGAATCTCTTTAGAATTCTTTTTTTTTCTCTTTTACTGTGTGACTTTCCCAAGGAAGTCGTCTATACATAGGACTGTCTTTGTACAAATCTAGTTTCAATAATAGATATAGGTCTACCCTAATTATGGTTCTCTATTTTGTTTGCTACTTTGTGTCAGTCAAAATATTTGTCCACTTCATCTGCCTCATGGAAGTTATTATCATGACAGTGTTTATAATATTCTCTTATTGTCATTTTCATATCTATAGATTTTATGTCATTTTTTGTGATATTGGAAATGTATTTCTTATTTCCTTCCTTTCTATTTGCCTTATCAAATGATCACTTTAAAATTTTATTAATTTCACTGACCTCAGTGAATGACTATGTAGTTTTATTGATTTTTTTCTGATTTAGAATTCATTGCTCTCCATGCTTGCCTTTATACTTACTTTGGGTTTCAATTGCTACATTTTTCCTATTCTAGAGAAGATGAGCTCATTGACTTGAAAGTTTTTCTGCTTCTGAAGATAAGCATTCAGTGCTATGCAATTGTTTCTAAGTACTACTTTTGTAGCATCCCATTAATTTTTATATATTGCATTTTTATTTAGACTATACACACTACTATTTAATTTTCCTTAGAATTTTTCTTTGCCTTGTAGAGTATTTAAATATGTGTTATTTAATTTTTTAATATTTGGGAATTTTTTTATATACTTTGTCTAGATTTCTTAGATATGACACCAAAGGTAGAAGTGATAAAGGATGATAAATTAGATTTTATCACACTTAAAAACTTTTGCATTTCATAAGACATCAATAAGAAAGTGAAAACACAAGATACCAACTGGGAAAAAAACGTACACCAAATTTATTTCTGATAAAGAACATGTATCTAAAACAGAACAAAAATAAAACCAAAAACTCTTCCTACTCAACAATAAGGCAAATAACCAATGTAAAAATGTGTAAATATCTGAATAGACATTTCACTAAAGGTCTTGTGCATGTGAAAAGAATCTCAACACCATCAGCTGACGGAAGAATTCCAATGATTGCCATAAAGAGATATCATTTTCATCCAATAACAATAGCTCTAATCTAAATATATTAAAAATAAATTTAAGAAATCGATGGTAACAAGTATTTGCAAGAATGTAAAAAACTGTAACCTCATACTTGCTGGTGAAAATATAAAATGGTGTAGCAGTTTTGTAGAAGAATTGGTAATTTTTTAAAAAGTCAAATATAAGTTTTTTATAAGACCCAGCTATTCCACTTCCAGATATCTGCCTCTGAGAAATAAAAATATAAATATATGCCATAGGAAAGACTTTTGTGCAGTGTCCACAGGAGCATTATCTCTAACACCAAAAAGTGGAAACAAGCTAAACAACCATGAATGACAAATACATAAGCAGAATGTTGTATATTCATACAATAAAATACTATTTCCTAATTGCCATGGTTTGAATGCCCTCACAAAAACTCATATTAATCTTAATTGCCAGTTTAATACTATTGGGCTTTTAAGTCATGATTAAATCATGAGAACAGATCACATACTTTTAAGTCATGATTGAATCATGAAAGCAGATCAGTCACAATAGATTAATACCACAATTGTGAGGTTGGTTTAGTTACTGAGTGAATAAGGTCCTGATACAAAGAATAGTTTGGCCCAAGTTCTCTCTTGTGATAACTTGCCCTTCCTACCATATTATGATGCAACAAAAACATCCTTACTGGATTTCAATGCCATGCTCTTGGAATTCTTAGCCTCTAAAACTATGAGCTAATTAAACTCCTTTTTATACAAAATAAAATACTCAGTCTATGGAATTCCTGCTGTAGTAGTAGAAAATGGACCAAGACACTATTAAAACAAATAAAGTAATTTTTGGTCTTCTGGGTATATACCTAGTAAAGGAATTATAGGATCGAAGGAAACCAGCACATTGTACCCCTTGATTGCACTAACGTACACAGCTATGATTTAATAACAAAAATAATAATTTTAAAAAAACAACAAAAAAAAGTGCTGATAGTTATTACAACATGGATAAACCTCAAACATATTTCCTTAAGTAAATTAAGCCAGTCCAAAGGTCATACATAATGTATGATCCTATTTAAAAGACATACTCAGAATAAGGAGATAGAGAGATGTTTGTCAGATAGTATTTGCCTGAGGCTGGGGATGCGAAGGATTGAGGAGAGGATCTATTTTTGGTATGATAGAAACATTTAAAAATTGGGACTGTGCTGATGTTGTTTGACTCTAAACATTTACTAAAAATAATTGAACTGTGTACATAAAATGAGTAAATTTGATTGAATATAAATTATTCTTCAATAATGTTGTTTAAAATGTATGTAAATAAATGAGAAGATTAAAGTATGTGCCAAATATTAGATCTGAGAAAAATATTACTTTTCTTAGGTTCAGTAATTACATTACAGAGTTTTATTATAAAGATCTTATTCTTAAGAGATGCAGTAAATGAAATACCATGATTTTTACTACCTACTTTCAAGTTCAGCAATGTATTGCACCTATGTATAAATTAAATATGATAAAACACTAATACTGTCTAGTTACTGAACTACATAGGAATTATACAGGTATCTCTATGTCTAGCTGAAAAATTTTATAATAGAAATGTCAAAAAAAAGTTGGACATATCATATTAAATGTTGGAAAAGAATCAGGAAAAATTTTTCAGCCATTTCTGGTAGAATCTCTACCTGAAGTGAGCATAGATATAAATGGCTTTAGTATTCTTTTTAGAAGGTCAATTGTTCTATAAAATTTAAGCAAATATTTTTCTAATATTTGTTGAGACATTAAACACATTGTAATTTAAATCAGATATCAGTGATTTTGCTAGTAAAATTTTATTTATTCTTATATGTAAATTTTTAATGAATACAATAAGACAAAAAAAACTAATAACTGTAAAACATATTAAACTTTTTATTTTTTGCAGATGACCCGATAACTCCAGTAAAAATTACTAGATTTATTTTAAATATTTTGTACTCTTTCCATAGAGGAGTCTGTATTGGTTTGCAGTCCCACCAGCAGTGTAAAAGTGTTCCCCTCTCTCCACATTCACACCAGCATCTGCAGCTTTGGGATTTTGTGATGGGGGCTAGTCTCACTGGGGTTAGGTGATATCTCAGAGTGGTTTTGATTTGCATTTCTCTGATGACTAGAGATGATGAGCACTTTTTCATGTGTTTCTTAGCCATTTGTAAGCAACCCAAATGCTCATCCACCTATAAATGGATTAATCAACTGTGGTATATGTACCAATGAGATACTATTCAGCCATAAAAAAGGAGATTTTACATATTTTGTATTTACCTGGATGGAGGTGAAACACATTCTTATCACAAGAAAGGAAAAGCAATTACCCAATGTACTCAATACAAATATGAAACCAATAGAAAAACAACTACACACCCACATGAGTGAAAAATGAAAGTATATCCAAGGGGGAGTGGTGGGAGGAGGAAAAGAGGAGAAAGGGGGATTGGTGAACTCTCAGGTAATGTGCACAATGTAAGGGTGTTCAGCACACCCTGGGTGAAGGGCTCAACAACTTAATACTTCACCTTTTTCCTTAAGAAATGTAAACAATGTAACATAATTATTTGTAACCTAGTATTAATCTGAAATTAAAAAAAAAACATTCTTAACAAATTTCTAAAGGAAAATACACAGAAAAAATATTTTATGGAAAACTATGTATGGCAATTATTTCAAAATTACTGCATAAATTCAATACAGGTATCATTAGAATGCTGAAAGTATTTTTTGAAGACTTGCATAAAATAATCTTAAAATTTGAATGAAAGGGCAAATACTGATAAATAGTCAAATAAAGTGGGAAAAGGAGTGAGGGGAAAACTACCTTTTCAGATAATAGGACATGCTATAAAGCCTCTGTTATAGTAGATATGGTATTAATATAGAGAAAATACATATGAATCAGTGGCCCTGAATGGATAATCCAGAATTAATCCCCCATTGTGCATAAAGGATATATATGATATAGTTGAAATTATAATTCAATGGGGAACCACTCTTAATAGCCAGCCATCTTTATGAAAAAAATGCTGGTGTATTTAGAAAATGTGATGAATAGATTGAAGTTAAATTTAAATAATGTGAAATATAAAATTATTGCAAGAAAATCAATTACAATCAGAGGTGATGATTGTGTGGTTCATAGATTTTTGTGAGACTGGAATTCCCAAATTTACAAAAGAAATAGAGCTGAATTTGAAAATATAAAAATTAAAGGTATTAATTGCCAAAAAGTTAAAACACATAAGTAGAACTATACAAAAATGTAAATCAGAAAACAAAAGACTATGAGCATAATACACAAATATATTTTACACACTGACAACACATACACAAATAATTCACTTGAAATACAGAGAGAACAAGAATAAGTAGTTTGCAGAAGATAACAAGCCTATCTGCAACTAATTTATTAAAACACTGTGTTTAATTTGCTAGTAACTAGATCAAATAAAATTAATGTTTATATTGAGTTGCATTTTTGCAGCCTCCTTTTCAGGAAAAGCTTTAAAAGAACTCTGACATCCTATAATAGGAACGTATAATAACGTGTACTTATGCATGGATGATAAAAATATAAACTGCCTAAATTATACATATATGACTGCACCACAAAAGGCAACTTTTTCATGTTGGAAGGCCTCATTAATTCAGTTGTCATCAATAAGGTTATGTTCAAGAAACTGCAATTAGGTATACTTAAAAATGTACATTATTTTATAAAACCTAGGTACTTAATTTCAAAAATTGAAAACTATTTGTTAAGTTTAAAATTTACTAACCTTTTATTTTCATTTTTTAATTTCAGATTAATGTGAGGGTACAATTAGATTGCAGTGTTTGAATTTGTTATGTAGAATCCCTGTTGCAGTTGTGTGCTGTATACTCTTGCACTGTGCACGTTACGTGGGAACACACCATCCCCCCCCACCCTTACTCCCACTCACCCCCAACTTGAATTGAATTCATTTTTTCTCTTGTGTGGGCATGTATTAGATCGCCCACTGGCTTCATATTAGTATTTAGTACATTGGATACTTGCTTTTCCATTCTTGTTATACTTTACTAAAGAGAATGTATTTCAACTCTATTCAAGTTAATACAAAAGATACACAGTCATCATCTTTTTATAGATGAATATTATACCATGGTTTATATATACTACAGTTTGTTAACCCATTCCTGAGTTGATGGGCATTTAAGTTGTTTCCACATCTTGGTAATTATAAATTGGACATTGCCAATAATGGCAAAGTCCTTATAATAAAATGATTTTGTTTTTCTTCTGGGTAGATGCCTTGTAACGGGATTGTGGGAATGAATGGAAGGTCTGTTTGGGGTTCTTTGAAGACTCTCCATACTTTATGCTAAAGAGGCTGTATTAGTTTGCAGTTCCACCAACAGTGTAAAAGTGTGCTCTTCTTTTCATATCCACACCAGCATCTGCAACTTTGGGACTCGGTGATGTGGGCCATTCTCACAGGGGTCAGGTAATATCTCAGGGTGGTTTTGCTTTGCATTTCTGTTATTATTATGGTCTCCCTAACCCTTTAATGACTTTGTTCTGTCTGGTTTTGTTGTAAAACAGAGTATTTGGTCACAGCCTGCAGATCCACAGTTTCATTTGGTCCTCTGGATGGGATCATTTGTTACTTTAAGTTCATCTTTATTTGGGTTAGGAGGGAGAATTCAGGTTCACAACAATAAATGGTTGAAAGGCAAAAAAGCATTTTGCGACATGTTGCAGACACCATGAGTATCCTACTGCATTTTTCCATGTTCAACTGAATCTTTCTTAGCATCAAAGACCTTAAAATGTCATCTACTGAGAGCTCAATCAATTCCATCTATAGTTCTTTAGATGCAGTGGTGATATCAACCAGGCAAGGCTGAAATGCTAATTTGAGTGTGATGTCATGGTTTAAAAGTCAGTGAACCTATCATTGATTTCTTCGATTAATAAGTCTGTAACAATTGTGTATTTATTAAATGATTCTCATATGTCATCCTGCTTGTCAATGACCTTTGATAGCCAGGGAAAATGTTCATCTGCAAATTTATTTTGAAGAAGACATGTTTTGAAAAAAAGATAGCTATTTTCAAAATACTTAATTTTTTTGCCACATAACATGTATAGAATTAGTTTTACCTTGCAAAGACATATTAAAGTTGTTTTTGTTTGTTGTGCTATCACACAGAAATCTGCATTCCTGTAGAAATCTTCTTTCAATAATTCATATTGCTGATTCCTTTCTTTATGAAATTTAACTATATGTTCTTAAAGAGATAAACTTTTGACTAAAACCTGTCCTGCAAAAGCCAATCATTTTAGATAGAATGATACAGCAAATTCATACTGAATACCTCATTGTTCAAATTTAGAATGTTACATAACTGATGATGATGTGTTGCATTTGTACAAATATAGTTAACAATAATTTGTTACAATGTGTCACTTAAAACAGTAGATTAAACACAGAAAATTTGCCGTTGCAAGATACAATGAAAAGAAACGTGAGCATCTGGATTTGTTAATCCTTTTTTTTTAATTTGTGCAGTAAGCCCTTCATGTTTTTCTGTCATGGAACATGCACCATTTATACATACATACACTAAATATACCAAATTAAATGAAACTTGGTGACATTTATCTTGAAGTTATTTAAGATAATTTTCTCCCATGTTACATTTATAAGAGTATCCAGAGTGAGTAACTCTTTGTAGGAAAGAAAAATTTTTGTTATGACCCACATGAAGTATGAAAACTGTACCAAGTCATCAGTATCAGTTGATTCACCCAAAGTAATGAATGTATATTTTCCTATTATAGTATTACATGAAGATATTTTGTTAAGCTAACAGTTTGGCTCTCCTTGAAAGATGCAATTGTTGATACTTTGAAACATTTTAGGTCTAAGCATTCTACAACTTTCACAATGTATTCTTTCCCAATCCCTACATCACTGAATGGCTTCCCTTTCTTCCCGAGAATATAAGCTACTTTTTAATGGTGCTTTGGTGGCATTATTTCCAGCTCTTTTCGATGCTTAAAAGAATTGTTTTTGCTTTGGCTTTTCATATTTTAATTTCTGGAATAGAATCTTTCATGCCTCTTCTAATAATTTAAAATGTTTGTAGGCCATGTGAGCCTTGTAATGCTCAAGTGCAGTGAATCCTTTAATGTTGATATTTTAGTACCACAAAGCAAGCAAATCATCTTGTCTTTATAGGAACCAAGGTAATATAGCAATTCCCAATCCTTCATTAAAAAAATATATCTTCTTTCATTGTTCTCTTGGTCTTCTTTAACATGATTGCTGTTAAGCAGACAGAATTTAAAAATACTATAGAGCTGTGCAAATATTCACAAATTCCACTTCAAACAGAAACACTGTGCAGGTTGCCTTCAGCTGATAACAGACTGGTGTACTCGACCCCCATAAACTCTCACCAACCAGCCTCGGGCAGTAGTGGTGCCAGTCAGGCGGGAGAAGTGAGAATTAAATCATGAGCATAGCAGCTGTCAGTTTAGCCCTGATGGCTTACTCATGTTTTGGTTGTGCCCATCAATCTGGGAGGATTATTTTGTTGAAACATATTTTATTCTTTAGTATTTTAAATGGTTTTATTTAAAAATATATAAATATAAAAGATGAGCTAAAACGTATTAATAAAAATAAAAAGATTTGTTCTGCAAAACTTTCATTCAGTGAAAAGGCCACAGTAAAGGACCTAGAAGGAGATTCCATAGTCCTCTTTTAGATACACAAATATTATTGTGCTACAATTGTCTACAATATTTAGCACTTTAATATGCAGCACAGGATAGTAGCCTTTGAGCAATAAGCCATGCCACATAATCTAGGAGTGCAGCAGGATACTGTCTAGCTTTGTGTGAACACACTATGATGTTTGCAAATTGTCTAACAATTTTGCATTTCTCAGAATGCATCCTCATTGTTAAGTGTGCATATAGAATATGTACCCCTTTGCAATAAGAATTATGAAGGAGAAGGTCAAAGAAAATAAGACTACTGTAAAAATACAAATATATCAGGACTGATAATTAAGTTTGTGAAATCACCCTAGAACAAGTGCTCTATGCCTCATTGCTGAACATCACTATGATCATCTTCAAAGTACTCTCCTGGGGAAGGTACGCACCTATGCCAGCACCTAATCCACCCTTCAAAAAAATGTTTGAACTCCTTCTCTGGCATGGCCCTCAGAGCTTCTGTTGTATGGCATGCCACAATAATCCCCCCCGCTCAGCAAGACACCATCACATGTCAACACAAACACAGCTATGAGACATCGAGGGAACAAGGTTATGAAACCTTATTAAGTTGTTTGTACAGTGTTGGCAACGTAAACACACAGTGGCAAGTTTGCAAACTTTATTGTCACACCTTATATGATGACAGTTCTGATATTCAATCCAAAAAAAGAGTTCCAAAATTCCTCTGAAGGGTGGAGTAGGCACTGGCATCAGTACACAGCTTCCCAAGGGGAGGACTTTGAAGGTGACCATTGTGATGTACAGTAATGAGTTATGCTTCGCTTTTTCTAGGATGAGTTTGTGAACTTAATTACCAGACCTGGTATGAGCATTTTTTGCATTCATATCAACTTTGTCTTACTGAATAAAAAAATTAAAAAGGAAAACACAAATACAGTATTAATATGCAACTTAATACCATCCCAGTGATGATCATTTCACGCCTCTGTTATTCCAGGTGCCCTCTAGCACGACCTTTTGTGCTCATTTCCACTTGATTTCATTGCATGCACCCCAGGTTAAGCTTCTTCCAAACTTATTTTCATGTTATCATCTTCCTCCTACTCAATTGGCAACCAAGTTGTGACATTATCTGCAAATTGAGTCTAACTCATTCTATGAAGAAACTTTTCATTTATCATCTCTTTTATACCCCCCTTTTGCTTATTATTTCCAAATAAATTTCCAAACTCAACCCTCAATATTACCCTCCTTTTACCAAATCAATACATTTGCTGTGCCAAACTATATGAGGTTTACTGCTGTTTCTTTGATCATTGCGGTTCTTTCAAATAAAATATTCCTCAGCCTCCTCTTTAATAGTTTATGTCATTCACTTTCCTTCAAATACCACTTCATTGCAAATTAAAAGATTTAAACTCATCCTTATCCATTGATCCATTTCTGAGATAGTCAGTGAGGGTCAAAAATATTAGTGATAAGGATGTTCACTGAAACTTAGTTTATAATAGAAAAACACATCAGACACTGCCGTATACCTTGCAGGAGAGAAGAATTTAAATGAATTTTAGAATGTCAATACAAAAGCAGACATGAAAAAAATCATGTTGTGGGTGACTATATAATCATATAGTTTAAAAATATTTGTTTATCCTTAAATTTTAAAAATGATTTCAAAATAATAGTAATTGTTTAATTGATGGTGTTGTGTATTCTCCAACACTACAGAGATACAATTTGTAAGAAAACATAGTAATTAGTTTCACAGGGTGGTTTCTTATAATATTCTTCATGACTGAATGATAGTATCACAGCCAAGACCAGTTTGAAAAAAGCAATTTAAAGACACTTAAAGCAAAAGGAGGGAGAAGGAGGGTTCACGGTGTTTAACCAGATGGCTTACTTACAGAACAGAACCTAAAAGTATTTGGAACTGACAGGCCTTCTTGAACAGTAGTCCTCCTAGCCACAGTTATGTATAATTATGAATATTTATTTAGTGACAATGAGTTAGAAATTATGTTCTCCAGCATGTATAGAGAAAAATACTTCATACTATCAGTTAAATGTGATCAACAGAATTTAGGTAAGTTTTATATGATCAGGTAAAAATGTAAAAACCTGATGTGATAGATGCTTACCCAATAGCCCTTTGAGAACTTTTTCTTCCTGTTTCTTATAAGTATAAAGTCTGGAAAATTAAATCCTAATTTTTGTAGTTTCCTTTATAGCTAGGCTTGGCCATGCAACACAGTCATATATACAAAGAGACATAAACAGAAGTTTCTTGGTGGGAGTATGGGAATTTCTACTTCCTTGATAGTAAGGGACAAATTCAGCCAGCATCATCCATCCCTACTTCCTCTCTCCTTGAACACAGACAGGATGCCTGGAGCTTTTTAGGTTGTCAGGATGGAAGGACCAAGGGGATGGCAGATATTAAGCAGAGATTTGCTCAAGTAATTTCAAGTATTAGAGTTTAGATAAATGCCTCAAAGGAAAAGTAGAGTGTCTCCAGCTGGTGCTAAAATGTTTGATCTAATAAATAATAAATATATTTAGTTAATTAAACAAAATATGCGAATGTATTCTCATGGTAAACATTCACTAATATCAGAAAGTATACTAAGCAAAAAACACACACCATACAACTTTCCTCAGCCCTAGATGCAATTCCCTTCTCAAATGGAATCATTATACTTTACTGTGTGCTCTTCAAGACCACTTTTTAAGTATTTGCATACAAGTATATATAGAATGTATAAGTATATGGTTTAACGTTTTATGTTTTAGCCAGAAAGGATACTGTGTGTATTGTTCAGAAACATTTCTTTATCACTTAACTAATGTGACTTAACAGTCCATCCAGACGGGTTCTCACAGGCTTCACTTCATTTTGGTAATTTGCTATATCATTACCCAGATGATAAGACACCAGTCTATATTTAAATGTTCCTTATTGAAGGGAATTTAGGTGACAGTCAATGTTTTTTGCTAGTAAAAATGCTGCTACATTAAACATTAAGCACATAATTTTTGTGCATATTTTGGAATAATTCTTATGTCATTGTGAAATATTTTAGACATTTATAAAATCACAATAAATACGCAGCAACCATGTAGGTAGCCACCATGAAGCTGTATTTTCAATTGTACTATTTTTGTTGTTTGTTTGAGACAATGGAGAACAATGGGTTCAGATACAAGCCCCTTCCATTCTCAATGATATTTTCATCTCTCTTTAGAGACTTCTACTCGCCACTGGCTGCTGTGCTGTGCTCCCACTAATGCCGTTATATTTTTGTACGTAACCCCCAAACTAATAAATACTAGAATTCTTTGTGTTTTAAGTTTACACTAAGTGACACAGACATCAGCAAGACTTTGGAATGTCCTTCTCCACTATTTAATTTCCTTGAGACAGTTCCTGATTATTACCATATTTTACCATTAAATGGTTTTTATATTAAAAATATCACTGATTTCTCTTATTTCTTATTCCTTATCTGCCTTTTGGATTTTTAAATATAACTTGCTGATTTATATTCCCTTGAAATGTCTTAGAATATGTCTATACAAGGTAAGAATTCTCAGTTCTTACATTACTGAAATTATTGTTTTTCCCTCTCTCTTTAAGAAGAGAGCCTAGTATAGAATTCTTACCATCCAACATCTGGAGGTTCTCATGATTCTGCTGAGACACTGACTCTTATTTTTGTAGTTCATTATGTCTGAATTATCTTTAAAAATCTTAAGATTATTTCACCAGCCTTGGTTAGATGACATTTCTGGACAAGATATATGATAGTTCATTTTTCATATATCATATATCAGAGTTTATAGTCCTTCCCACTGTGGATAATTATAATTCCATTAGATTATTTTATTTTCTTCTATTATCTTGGATTATTTCTTTTTATTTCTTATTTATACCTCTTTACAAATAATGTTAAATGAATGATGCTTTTTCTTTCTCTTCCATCTCAGCATGTTAAATAGTCTTTTTTATTTTCCATCTTTTCTTTCTTTATTTTACATTCAATAGGTTTCTTCTTATTTTCAATTATTAAACATTTATCTGTTAGATCCATGTGCCTTTTAAATGTTTTTTTTCTGATTATTTTTCATTGCAAGATATTCACTTGCTTCCTTTTAAAATAGACCCATTCACAGTCCGAAGGATGCAATGCTCATTCCCACCTTCTGAGAATATGTTTTTATATATTTATATATGTATATTCACCTTCTGAGAACATGTTTTATATATATTTTATTTATATAAATATATAATATAAATAAAATATATATAAAACATAAATATAAATATTTTGAGAACATGTTTTATATATATTTTATTTATAAATATAAAATATTTTATATAATATATAAAACATATATAAATATATATAAAACAAATATATATTTATGTTTTCTATAAAACATGTTATATAAAAATAAATATATATATAAAGCATATTCTCAGAAGGTGGGAATGAGTATATACATATGCTCATACACATATAAAAACTGGTTCTAGGTTTAGTATGTTTATATATAAATATATATTATATATATGTACATAATTGCATTTGTTCCAATAACATTATGACTTTAGATATTTTCTTTTTCCATATTTTTATTTGGTTTCTTGTCTCTTGTGTCATTAATGTACCTCAAATCCTTGCTAACTTTTGATTCTGTGTTACCATTTGTGTTTTAGATTCCGTGTTCATGTGTGATAGCATGCTATTTCTATTTACCAAGCACTTGGTGACTATGAGTGAAGCATGAAATTGCTATCAAATGGAAATGCTCTAATTTGACTTCTGGACATGGAGGTCCCTGAGTCCTTAACCACTAATAATACTAGTTGGCTTTTAAAATGCAGAGAATTATTGTTAATTTTATCAGTCCAGGAACAAAATATTTCTGTTGCTTGTGGCTTGATACAGAGAGGGGCCGAGGCTTCACTGACTAGTTGTCTTGACTGAGATATTTTATCCAGATCTATTGACGTGTGCTTTAGGATTCCACTTGTGCTTCTTATACCTATCCAGTGTTTCTGAATGAATGCTGTAAGTCAGAATCATTTCTTTGAGTTGCAGGATGTCAGGAGTCATGAAAAGAGTATCAATTTTAAAAATTAAACACAGTAATATAAATCATCTCCTGCTGTTTAGGGTAGCCACATGACTGAGAGAAGTGAGGTTACCCTTCTGAGGGATAATCTCCATAGATCTGCCATTCGATCCTATAATTCCTTTATTGGGTATATATCCTGAAGACCAAAAATCACATCATAATAAAGATACATAACATGATTAATGTCAAAAAGTCACTATGAAAATATATGGAACAGGTAAAATTTGAGAGTACTTATTTTAAAAAGTTTTAATCAACCTATTGGGTACAGTAGACAATTCTTATGATGGGTGCACTAAAATCCCTGACTTCAGGATTATACATTTCATGCACATAACAAAAAACACTTATACTTCTAAACCTATTGAAATAAAATAGAAAGGTTTTAGTTGGATTACTTTCCCCTGTTTTTTCTGGTTAACCTCTGCAAACTATTTCTGGCAGAGGGGATTTTGTGGAATAATGTGTTTCTTTTCTGTTGAAGATAGTTGACTTTGTTGAAGATATTATCAAATTTAGATATTATATGTACATGTATATATAATCTCATTAAGGATTTTACACTTTTGATCCTTTGTGAAAGATTCTTTAATTCCTTTTGTAACTGTTTAACTTTTTTTTACTTGCTGTATTTATAGATATTTTATTATATATCACTAACTGATAAGGTCTAGAACTATAACAAGAAAAAATACATGACATAATAAGGGACTTTCTTGCAAAAGGACTTGAGAATATTTTCCTATGATTCTGTGTGGAATTTTTCTGGGTCATTACTTCTGTGGAGCTCTTCCCATAAGTTACGTAAGGTTCAAAGTGTATTGGTCTACTTTCTGCAGATACAGGTGTATAAAATTCTGATATAAATGTATGTACACACACTATATGAATATATACATGCATGTATATAAATATATACATAATTACACATATATTTTATGAGAAGGCTGTCCATAAAGTATCTAGCCATGAAATATAAATAGTAGAGACATACATGGCTTGGTACTTTCTGGACAGCCCTCCTATATACATGGCAAGAGAGAAGAAAGCAACTGACAACTTTACAGAAGCATCAATATGGTAGAGAACTTAAGATGCTCAAGAATGACTATCCCCAAATCATTAAATTCCCATTAAATGTAAACTACATTCTCAAAGGTCAAATCTAATGCTTAACATCATTATTATTCTCAAATTCTCAAACTTTAGTTCTTCGTTTATTTCTCATATACCAAGCATCTTACAATACCCAGCCTTTTTTTTTTCTTTCAAAATATTAAGGGGTTCCGATGTTTTTGTTATGAAAATAACTTTTACAATGTCTTAGTTAGGGGTATAAGCATGCCCATCACTTGAATAGCATTCACTGTACCTATTAGATAGATTTTTTTAACACTTCCCCACACCTTTCTCCCTTCTTGATTTCTGATAATTTTTACTTCTTTCTGTGCTCATGGGTACATTAATCAGTTCCAAATTATTATAGATTACGTGGTGTTTGTTTTTCCATTCCTGAGATACTTCACTTAGAATAATACTCTACAGTTCTATCCAAATTGCTTCAAAAGATATTATGTCATTTTTAAATGGCTGAGTACTACTAAATGGTGTGTGTGTGTTCATTTGTGTATGTATGTATATTTATAATATGACTGTGATTGATATCTGTCACAATCTCTTAATCCACTCCTGGATTCATGAGAATTAGAGTTTATTCCACATCTTCCCAATTGTGAGTTGTGAAGCAATAAACATTTGAATGCAGGTGTCTTTTTAATATAATGACTTCGTTTTTATTGGGTAGATACTCAATTTTGGGATTCCTTGATCATATCGTAGTAGAAAAATTTTAAAAAATGAAAAAAAGGAAGCATTGGTATGTTAGTTCTGAGACCAAATTATAAAATGTTGTAGATTCTACCTCTTCCCTCTCCTTATTTATTCCTTCTTCTCTCCCAGTTCTCTCACTTTTGGAGAAGCAAAGTCATGTGCACACCTAGAAAGGGGCTCAGTAGGTAGGGAAATGAAGCTTCTTTCAACTGCCACATGATTGGGCTTTAAAGGACACTCTCCAGCCAAGATCAAGTCTTCAGCGAGTGTAGGCAGGGTAAGGCAAATAGGTCAGTTAAAATCTCTTGAGAATCTTTGAACTACACCTACTCAGTTAAACCTTTGCCATATTCGTGACCCTCAGGAAATGTGTGAGATTATAAATGCTTCTTGTTTTTAACTGATAAATTCCAGAGCAATTGTTAATCAATAACATCAATGATTTTTATGTTAACTATATTTTAACTATTTTTAAAAGATAACATCTCCATTAATTAAACAAGTACTTTATTACAGAGAAGTGAGAAAGTCTTCTTCTTATAAGTGACTTCCATTCTCCAGATTATTTTCCCAAAAGAAAGACCTAATAGCAGTTTCTTATGATTTCTTCTAGAGCCAGTTCATGCATGTCTCTTCATTTCTTTTAAAAGCTGCATATCAAAAGTGGACTATCATCAAGTTACTTCTTTTTGTTTGTTTCATAGATAGCTTTATTTAGACAGATAAAGGCAAACAGAAAAAATTCTCTATTTTAGGGCGGTGCAGCCTGGTATGACACCATTTCTCAGAGGAGAGGAATTTGTTGGGGGAGAGGGAGGTATTTGTGGAATTGGGGTGAAGGCCAATAATTTGTTGTCCAATTTGTTGGACTTCCCAATAGTGGGTCTCTCCTAAATAAAAATTATGTGTAGTATTCTATGATTGTTTTTACTGGCTTTGGAGGGAGCAGCCATAAGGAGGCAGATTATATTGAAGTATAGACTAAAATAGGAGCTAGTTGTGAGGAAGGAGGTAGACTCCATTGTGAGGGAGACAATAAAATGTACAGGACGACAGCTACACTAAAAGCCTAGACTTCACTAGTATGCAATAGGTACGTGCAACAAAACTACACCTGTACTACTTATATTACAAATATAAAAATAAAATAAATATTTAAAAGCCTGAAAGAGACTTTTAATGAAATCATTGTGTATTTCTCTGCCATAGCAAGCTGAAATAAATAAGTGAATCATGGCACTCGTAGAAGGAGGTGAAGAGTCATCCTAAGATAACATACTAATGCTGAGCTTTAAAGTGTCTACAAGTGGAAATCTGACTGTGATTTCCCCATCTTCTTCCATCTGCCCTGAAGTTGGTAACTTCAAAGGGAAACAAGTGAGTCCACTGAACTAGCATTTAAGCTTCTTTGACCTTAATTAACGTCTTGACCCCTTACGGTCAAATGTGATAGGGTTTATCGTACTCGTAACCCTGTTTTATGGAGAAAAAATATTAGAATGCAGAGACCCTTCCATTCATTGCTCAAGAGATTAGTGTTCAAGAATTTATCACTTAGTATACAGTATACAGAAGGTACTGATGGTAGATGTGAATCATCTGAAAGATGAGGACATTGTGCACTATGAAATTTTACTCTAACACTATGAGATTATGATTGTTAAAAATACTTACTCTACAAATACAACCCTGAGAGAATTTTATGCCACAGGTTCCATTGATAACTTGTATGTTAATTCACACACATGAAATTCCATCTGTGGACCCCACTGCATGCCACTTCAAGCATTGGAAAGATACCTTACCATCAGAATAGCCAGATGGTATTAATTATTATAACATGCCTCATGTTTGGCAGAGGCTGGGGACAAAAAAAATGCTAAAAAGACTGACACAGACACATTGTGCACCTGGTGCCTTATTTCTTGAATAAAGACATTTCCCCAAAATTGAGCCATAGGAAAGGCCCTGGGTCTACTCTTTAACATCCGTCATGTCATTTTCCTTGTCGGTTATCAGATTCTCAGTTTTATATACATAAATGACCTGGGATCCTGATAAAATTAAGCATGAAAACTAGAGGCAACACTTTGGGAAAAGTGATTAGGCTGATAACTAAGGGTTAACCTTTCAGAACCTTTGCAAGTTGTCGTCCCTCACAGAGAGACTGTTTGTCCTCTACAGTATACCATGAGAACTGTCTGTAGGTGACTCATAAATTCAACCAGCACTAGAGGAGTGTTGAGAGAGGGGATTTTGGTTTGTTATGGCAGGAGAGCATTTAGCTCACTGCTATTCTTACCCCTCGTCTTATTGTTCCTTTTCCCTCCTACTTGTCATCTTTCCATGTTGCACAGATTAACCTATGTCCACATATAAGAGGGAGAGTTGTGAACCTCTTCACAGCAAGTGTTCTGCTGTGATGCTTAGGCAAGCCTGCTTAGCCAAGATACTAATTTGCGTTGGTCTAAACTAAAAGCACATGAGCACAGACACCTTTAGGAAGAATGTCTGGGTTCTTAATTCTGACCTGGGCTGCTACATCAGATCACACTGCTATTGGATACAGGGGTGGAGATGACAGGACTCTCTACATGACTCCAGAATGCAACATGAAACAAAGGACCTGAAAATCTGCTACTGCTCAAATCTCTGAAATGTTACTTATAAACCAGGTTTTAGAAGATTTGATGTACGAACTGTCTGACTATTTCATATCATCTAATCCACAGTAGGACATGTTGGACGGGCTTGGAGCCCTCTTGCTCTCTGCTGTTCAGTATCAGTTTTACATGCCATGGAATTAGTGTTATTTTTAAGCTGCTTCTAAAGATGATACCACACATATCCTATTATTAACATCTATTAATAGGTGCTATGATTGTGGCTAAAACAAATATATTTGAGAAATTTTATGCCACAGAGCCAAACGTAAAGCTCAATTATAGTGTTTGAGAGCATAATCAGAGTGAAGATGAATAATGGAAAATAGTAGCCATGGATCCCATGCTTAGAAATACAGTCACAGGAGAATTAGCTATTTTCTTTCAAAAGAGGATGCTTTCAGACACCAGAGATTAATGGCCCTGTGAGAGATCAGCGGGGACTGGGAAGATGGATATGACATAAATATAAATTTTATTTTGTATGCGTGATAAACAGAACAAAGTCAGATGGGGAAACACTGCAGCAATCTAAGCCTAAGAATAGCCACAGGTGATGGTTATGACAGCTGATGCTGCTCGAGACCAGGCTGTGGGATTGAGGCACTGGAAATGAAGGACAGGAGCTCTGGTAAACAGTGACAAACCAGATACCCCTGAGTAGGGCTAGGGCTTTGAGAAGATGAACTTGAGATTTTGTAGCAAAGGCATAAGTAGATGTTATTTGAATCTACATATTTGGTAGGGTTAATATCTCCTCAATTGTTTATATACAATTTGTTTTCCTAAAAGCATAGGTCAAATGAGGTGCTTTAAAATAAACTACAGTCTTTTTTAACTATCCATAATTTTTAGAGTAAATGTCTATATAAATTTTAAAAGAATGTTTAAAAGGAAGACATATCCTTAGCTCCAATTTACCATACCAGCCACTTAATGGGAAGAAGAAGGAAATGAAATAGGGAAAAGGAGTTCAATTTTCTAATTTATTCACTCTCAGAAACCCTCCTCTGTGATCCCTGAAAGACATGGTTACAAACTTTCTCAAAGCTCTTGTTCCATAGCATTATAAGAGAAGAAAAATTGCTTCTTTCATTTCATATTCCATATATCAAAATAGTATCATTTCTAGAATGCAAATGAGTCAGTTCATATATTAAACATACTTAGTGTCATTATTAACCTTAAGCTAAATAATCTCAATATTTCATTCATTTATTTGCCTAAATGTCTCAGATTTTAGTGCACCTGAGAGGAATTAAATTAATGTTTGTCGATGTTTGACTGAATCATATTTTCAAGACTGACTTATTATTGTCTTCATATTTTCCTGAGTGCTGCTCCATATTTATTTTACTTTTTAAATTTGATTTTATTTGAGTTTTTAAATGATTTGATAATTTACTTTCTTTCAGATTCCAAAGGAACAGAGAAGGGATGTACCCTTCAAATGATACCAAGTTCCACCCTTCCTCTTTCCTCTTGCTGGGGCTTCCAGGCCTTCAAGATCTGCACACTTGGATCGGATTTCCTTTTTGCTCTGTGTATCTGATTGCCTTTGTGGGAAATATGATTATCTTGTATGTGATCAAGACTGAACTCAGCCTTCATCAGCCCATGTTCTACTTCTTAGCTATGTTAGCCTCCATTGATCTGGGCCTGTCGACAGCCACTATTCCCAAAATGTTGTGCATATTCTGGTTTAATTTAAGAGAGATTAGTTTTGGGGGCTGTGTTACCCAGATGCTCTTCATTCACATGTTCACTGGTATGGAGTCTGTTGTGTTGGTGACTATGGCCTTTGATCGCTACACTGCCATCTGCAATCCTCTGCGGTATAATCTTATTCTCACCAACCAAACTATCTCTCTTGTCCTTGGGGTAGTATCTGGGGTAATTTTTATTACAAATATTCCTATGGTGTTTCTCATTTTAAGGCTTCCTTTCTGTGGAAACCATATAATCCCCCACACATACTGTGAGCACATGGGAATTGCTCGGCTGGCCTGTGCCAACATAAAGGTAAACATGATATATGGATTATTTCTTATATCAATGGTGCTTATAGGTGTGCTTCTGATTGCTGTCTCATATGTGAAAATTCTCCAAGCTGTCTTCCACCTGCCTTCTCAGGAAGCCAGACTCAAGGCACTTAACACGTGTGGTTCCCACATCTGTGTCATCCTAGCCTTCTTCACTCCAGCATTCTTCTCCTTTATGACCCATCGCTTTGGTAGGAATGTTCCCGTATACATTCACATTCTCCTGGCCAATCTGTATGTTGTAGTTCCACCTGCCCTCAATCCTGTCATTTACGGGGTGAGAACTAAGCAGATTCGGGAGCGAGTTTCAAACATCTTCTTGAAAAGAATCTGACATAAACCCTTTCAGAGATAAGCATCTTATTCTAGGGAAAAGGGCTATGATTTTAACTGCAGAATCTAGCAAAAAAAGAAAGACCCTGACTTTAGTGCTATACATTCATAATTTACCTAACACTCAATACACAGCATGTATGCGTCATGTGATTAATTTCATAGTCACTGTCAAAATGTATGGAATAATTAAGATTGATATTACTTATTTAAAAGGTTTTATTGTATCTTTGGGGTACAGTGTACACTATTCTGATGATGGGTACACTAAAATCCCTGACTTAAGCATTATGTAATTAATCCATATAGCTCAACACACTTGTACTCTTTAAACTTATTGAAATTAAAAACAAGTTTTGTTAAGATTACTTTTCTGTTTTTCTTTCTTTTTTTTTGCAGTTTTTAGCTGGGGCTGGGTTTGAACTCGCCCACCTCCAGCATGTGGGGCTGGCGCCCTACTCCTTTGAGCCACAGGTGCTGCCCCACTTTTCTGTTTTTCTTATCTAACATTTATAAATTAGGTCTGGCAGATAGAATTATGTGGAATACAATATTTCTTTTTCCTTTGCAGATAGTTAACTCTGTTGTCAACATTATTATATTTATGTGATATATATATGTATACATATATATATTATGCCTATGGATCATAAGTCCTCAATATTGTGGAGAGATTCTCTCATCCCTTCTGTCATGGCTTAATTGTTTTGTTTATGATGGTTATTATATTTCATTTTTATTAATTATATATGCTTTAATTATTTTAAATTTCAGAATATTACAGTGACAAAGGTATTTAAGTTACATGAATTGTTTTTGTATACTTTGAGTCAAAATTACAAGCAGCCCATCATGTGGACTGCTTTGTACCAGTCAGGCATGCATTTTACCTCCCATCATGCCACCTTTTCCCTGTTTTCTTTCTGTTCAGTTTTACTAGCAAATGTATAGTTGGATGTTGATTGGTTAGTTCTGATTTCATGTGGTTACATATGGTGGGATTTTTTTTTCTTCCATTCTTATAGTGCTCTGCTTAGAAGAATAATCTGCCATTCCATACAGGTTGTTACAAAAGGCATGAGTTCCCATTATTACATTTTGTGGGTCAGTAAGACTCCATTGTGTATGTGTGTGTGTATGTGTATCACATTTTATTAATTCACTCAAATATTGATGAGCACTATGTTGAGTCCACCTGTTTGCAATCATGAACTGTGCTGCAATAAACATTCAAGTGAACATTACTTTTTGATAAAATGAACTTCTTTCCTTTGGGTAAATCTACAATAATGGGATCGTAGAATAAAATGATAGGTCTATTTTTAGTTCTTTGAGGTATCACTATATGACTTTGTATCACAAATTGATGAACCCTGGGAGTATATATATATATATATATATACATATATATATGTGTGTGTGTATATGTGTGTGTGTGTAATATGTATTATATTTAAGGGCCTTTTAAAGGTAAGAATTTGAGGAATTTTTCTATCAGGCTATGTGGAATATTTCTGTGCTTATGGAGCTCTTTCCATAAGTGACTAAATGTTCAAAGTAAATTAATCTGCTATCTGTAGATGTGTGTGTATGAAATTCTGATAAACACACACACACACACACACACACACACACACACACCCTATATGAATGAGAGGAGGGGAAAGTTCCTGACAATTTTTTTTTCTTTTGCAGTTTTTTGGCTGAGGTTGGGTTTGAACCCACCACCTCTGGCATATAGGGTCGGCGCCCTACTCCTTTGAGCCACAGCCGCTACCCAAGTTACTGACAATTTCAAAGAAATTTCATTATGGTAGAGAATTTAAGATGCTAAAGAATGGACATTCCCCAAATAGGCAAAGTCCTATACATACAAATTATATTCTCAAAGGTTGAATCTAATGTTACTGATAGTAACTATTTCCAGATTTACAAACATTAGTTGTTCATTCATTTATCATACATGAAGCATCTTTTAATACTCAGCCCTTGTATTTCTTTCAAAATATTAAAGAGGTTCAAGTGTTTCTTTTTCATGGATAGATCAGATAATGCTTTAGTCAGGGCTATAAGCATGCTCATCACCTTCATGGCACCTGTTAGGTAGATTTTTACCCTTCCCCTCCTTCTTGCTTTCCAACAGTATTTATTTCTTTCCTTTATGCTCCTATATTCTAATCAATTATTTCCAAATCATTAGGGATTACCTCTAGTGTTTGTTTTTCCATTTTTTTCTCATTTTTGAGATACTTTGCTGAGGATTATGGTCTCTAGTTCTGTAAAAATTGTTGCAAAAGATATTGATTCATATCCTTTGTGGCTGAGTAGTCAGTCCTCCATGAAATGTGAGTGTGTGTGTGTATCCATGTATGTATGCATATACTCCGTGGTGTGTGCAAGTGTATATCACATATATGTGATACATATACACTTCATATTCTGTTGATTCACTCATGAATTGGTGGACCCTTCGGCTGATTCCTTATTTTTGCAATTGTGAATGGTGCAGTAAAAACATTTGAGTATAGGTGTCATTTTTTTTTAACACGCAATAACTAATTTTATTCCCCCATTTGCCTATGTAGAAGTTATGATATAGGGACTACAATTGTTTTTAAATTTCAGAATATTATGGAAGTGTACACATTTTGGTCATGAAGTTAGATTTTGTATATTTTCAGTCTATATTATAAGTGTGTCCTTCACCCAAAAAAGTATGCAATGTACCCACTAGGTGTGAATTTAGCTATACCCTCCTCCCTCTCCCACCTACTTGAATTCCATTGATTTTTGCTTCTGTACATGTACATAAGTATTGAACAACTAGTTCCAATTTAATACCCAGTGCATGTGGTGTTTGTTTTTCTGCTCTTGTGATACTTCACTTAGGAGAATGTCCTCTGATTCCATCCTGCCATTGCAGGAGTCTTTTTGATAAAATGACTTCTTTTGCATTGTGTAGATACATAGTAGTGGGATGGCTGGATGGAATGGTAGGCCTACATTCAGTTCTTTGAGAAGTCTCCATGCTGTTTACTATAGAGATTGTACTAATTTGCAGTCCCACCAACAGTGTACAAGGGTTCCTTTCCCTCTGCATCCACATCAGTATATGATGCTTTGGGATTTTTTAACCAAAGCTATTTTAACAGGGGTAAGATGATATCTTACTGTGATTTAATTTGTGTTTCCCTGATGATTAATGACAAGTGTTTTTTCAAATGTTTGTTAGCTACTTGTCTATCTTCTTTTGAAAAGTTTCTGTTCATGTCTTTTGCTTATTGATATGGTTCTTTGGTTTATTCCCTTGAGATTTGTTTGATTTCATTGTATATTTTTGGACATAAGCCCTTTATTGGATATATAGTTAGTAAATATTTGTTCCCATTCTGTCAGTTATTTGTTTACTTTGCTGATTGTTTCCTTTACTGGGCAGAAGTATTTTAATCTAATCAACTCATTGATTATTTTTGTGGTTGCTGTAATTTCTTAGGGGATCTTAGTCATAAATTCTCTGCCTACACCAATATCTAGGAAAGTTAGAAGCATTTTTAACTTTTTTCTGATGATATGATCTTGGATCTTGAAAATCCAAAGACTCCTCTAACATACTCCTGTAATTAATAAATAAATTCATCAACGTCTCAGATTATACACCAGTCAGTAGCATTTCTACATATTGCAACAGAGAAGCTTAGAATCAAGTCAAAGACACGATACCATTCAAAATAGCTGCGAAGAAAATAAAATTCTTAGGAGGTGAAGATTTCCACAAGAACTAGGGAACACTGGGGAAAGAAATTGCTGACAATGCAACAAGTGGAAAAGTATATCATGCTCATAGATTGGCCCAGGCCTTTTCAACTTGCGTTTCTCTTTGACTTATCAGATGAGTTTTAGATTCCCACCTACTATTTATAAATTTTATAAATGGTATTTCTTTGATTAGTGTTTACCTCATTGTATCTTGTTACTCACATAGTAGGTGCTTAATAATTGATTTTTTTTAACTTCTGTAAAATTCTAGTATAACATAAATATAGAAAAGTCAAAGATACACACATATAGCTTCACAGATTTTTACAAATGTATAAATGATTCAAATTCTGAACCTTGGAATATCTTTCTTGAAATTTTCTGTTTCCTTTTTATTATTGGGACTAGCCACCTATCCCTCAACTCAAGGTATTCCATCCCTATTGTCAGTTTTCAGGCTCTCCCTTTGAGATATTTCCCAAATCTCTGCTGCACTGATGAATTTGAACAGATGCTCCAGGCATGAGCATATGCAGATGTTCAAGGGCCTTTCACTGTCCTGATTCTAGGGTAGTGAGCTAGAGGTCAGGTTCACTTTACTGTGCTGTACAGTATTTATTTCTTAGGATTGCTACTGGCAGAATGTTCCTGCATGCTGATTTGAGGTTTCTTTATATTGTGAAGCACCCAACAAGGAATATTTGCCTAGGAAACTGCATACCCTCTGGGCAGACCTGAACATATGTACCCATTTCCCAGACAAAAATATGTGGCACTACCAACAATACAGGACAGGTTTTCATGTCCCTACAAATCAAGAACTCTCAGAGTTTATTATTTTACTAATCCTATTGCTATAGATTAGCTTATGATTTTCATATTAGTTGTATAATATATATATTTTATAATTATTTTTCACTTAAAGTTAGGCCTATGAGATTCATTTATATGATTACATGTAGCTGTAGTTTGTTACTTTTTGTTGTTGTGTGGTATTACATTGTGTCAATATACTAAATTTAATTATTTATTCTGGGTAGATATTTGGGTTTTACTTTTATTTCATCTGAAATTTTTTATTTTTTTATTTTTTATAACAAGTGAACAGTTTATTAAGAATTAAACAAAGGTATAATGTGATACAGTATAAGCAAGACTGTCAAGATGGGTATAATAGTACTACTCACACAAAAACTTAAATTTTTTTACGTTTTACTTTTTTTTTTGCTATTACAATAAAGTTTATAAACATTTCAGTCCATGTTGTTTGGGAGACAATTATAGTCAATATAATGTCTAAGAATGCACTTACTGGGTGATAGGAAGGGTATAATTTCAGCCTTAGTAGAAACTACAAATAGTTTTCCAAAACTGTAATCCATTTATAGGTTTACCACTTATAAATGAGTATTTCAATTGCTACATATCTTTACCAGTCCTATTAGCTTTGTTGGAGAGGTGTTTTTATTTTAAATTTTGTGCCATTATACTGGATATGTAATATTATTATGCTGCAGTCGTTATGTTCATTTCCCTAAGCACCAGTGGTGATGTGAAAAACATGGCTATTGGTCCTTTGCATGTCCTCTTTGGTGAAATACTGTTTAAAATCTGTGCCCATATTTTTAGAACTAGGCCAATTGTCTTTTGCTTGTGAAGTTACAAAAGTATTAGTATAGTCTCTATATAAGTCTTTTATAACATATTTGTCCCCAAAATACCTTTTCAATCCATATAAATTACTTTTTCACTAATTAATGGTAAATTCAATTTTCCATTTTCAGTGAAGTCTAATTAATCAATATTGCCATTCAAGGTTACTGTTTTCTTGTTGCATGTTGAAGAAATATTTGCCTAATCCAATGCATGAAGATATTCTCCTGTATCTTTTCAGTATTATATATTATTTTACCTTTATATTTAGGCCTGTGTTCTACTTAGAAGTGATTTTTGTGTCTGATGTGAAATAGGGATCACTTGAATATCTCATTTGATTCAGAATCATTTAGTTTAAAAATCCATCTTTTTCACACTGCATATTGAATGATATGTTCATTATAAATCAAACATCAATATTTAGGTGGTTCTGCTTGTAGACTCACTAATCTACTTTTCTATCCATGTGGCAACACTGCACAATTCTAAGCCTATAATCATATAATAATAAATATTGGTATTTGGTATAGTCCTAAAATTATAAGATTCAGACCAAAAACAATGAAAGTTCCATATCATAGGTCACACCAAACTTAAATAGTTCAATCGTAGCAATGAAACAAAGTGATCAGAGGAAAGAATCTAGAAATATTTCTAGATTTTTACTAACATGAGTTATTAGATCCAATTAAGGTGTCTGAAGAGAGGATAAAAAAGGAGAGTGCAAAAAAAGGGAAATGGCAGATAGGGACTTTAAATGCCTTATTACCTGATCTGGGATCTAATTTATGCAGTTCTAACACGTTTTCAAAGCAGAAACTTGGCCCCCAATTCTGTTTCACAACCTCAACATTCAGCATCAAATGAACCTTACGTCCTCCCCCACGGAGTTTCCAACACTTCTCTTGTATGTTTCATTACATGATATGTCACGGCTTGGTCCACTCCCTTATCATTTTTTTGTTGTTGTTGTTATTACAGTTTTGGGCCGGGGCTGGGTTTGAATCTACCACCTTCAGTATATGGGGCTGGAGCCTTACTCTTTGAGCCATAGGTGCCGCCCCACTCCCTTATCATTTTACCAAAATCAATTGCCTTCAACATTCAGGTGCATCTAATTTACATGAAGCTGTGCAGAAAGTTAACTTCATTTCTGGAAGAGCTATGCAGGAAGCTAACTTCATTTCTGGAACGACAGTCTGCAGAGGATCAATCAGTCAATCCTGCCCTCCTACCTGCAATATATTTGATGAGACTTCTCAGGCATTACATAGGATCTTATCCTGGAATTTATGATTCTATCAAACTGAACGTCATCTTCTTTATAATTTTGGATCTTTTTTTTTTTTTTTTTTTGCACTTTCTGGCCGGGGCTGGGTTTAAACTCACCACCTCCAGCATATGGGGCCGGCACCCTACTCCTTTTAGCCACAGGCGCAGTCCAGGATCATTATTACATATTTTATAGATTATCACTCAGCCATCCAACCACTCATTCATCCATGTAAGTACCAGGACATGTTCCAGGTACAGTACAGGGGACTGCCATACCCTTATGGATAACTTGCTATAGGCCAGATCCTGGAGTTAGGTGCTGAATTCCCTATGTTCAATGACGATCAAGTGTCTCCCTAATAACATGAAATTGCATATTTTAGCCCAGCATTTTTTATGAAGAAAGTGTCCTTTTCTACCATCCACATGATTATGTCAAAAATAAAATGAGAATATATTTAAATGTTTATATCTGGAGTCTATTTTTCTCATAGGTCTATTTGTCCATTTCTATGCCAACATCATATTATTTTAATCTTGTCATTACCATTCTTGCCCATAATATTTTATAATATGTATCTATTTCTCTGAGTATTTTTCTAAAATTGAATGTTATACTATAGGATTGACATAAGTGTATTCTTAGCAGGTACCATTACCTGTATTTCTATAGTGGCTATATTTTTTAGCACCTGCACCAACATATGAAAATACTGTTATGCCAAAGTGTATACAACAATTAACAGAAACTAAAAAGTGGACAAATCTACTAGTATATTTCAGTAATCGGTGGAACAAATACATTAAAAACTAACAAATATATAATGAATTTGAACAAGGGTATTAACAACATTAAACTAAATTATTGTATGTAAATAATCATATTTGTGTACATGCATTTGGATTACTATGCCCAATAAACCCAGAACATGCATTCTTTTCAATTATATACAAAGCATTTGTCAAAACAGAACTGAAGAGAAATAAAGTAGGGCTTAACAAATTCCAAATGACTGAAATTGCACACAATATACTCTCTGACCATAATCTTATTAAAACAGAAATCAATTATAGAATGATGAATTGAAATTTCACAGTAGTTCAAAATTAGGAAACTTTCCTACTTTACTGAATAATTAATAAAAGAAAAGTATCAAAATTTTATATTTTAAACTGAATTACAATATAAAACTGCATAATACGTCTTGTGAGGAGCAGTAGAACCATACTTACAAAAAATTAACAGACTTACAATTATATCAGGTGAGAAGATCACTTATAATCAATGATCTGAATTCAACCTTATGAAACTAGGGAAAAAAGAACAAGCTAAATCTATAAAAAGTAAGAAGTAGTTAACATTAAATAGTGCATTAAAAATCAGAAGTGAGAAACAGGAAATCAACTGATCCAAAGTTGGCTCTATGAAGCAATTAATAAAATTGATAAATAAAAGTAAGAAAACAGTACAGAAAATAAGTTGCTAATACCAGGAACAAGAAAGGACATGATTATAGGTGGTACAGATATTTAAATAAGAAATCATTATGTCAATAAATTAAAAAGAAATTGAAAATTCTTAGGCTAGCTATTTTTAAAATACATAATACTGATAACTTTTACCTCTGCCAATATTCTTACTATTATTTCCTACTTACTGTCTTCTAATTTTGATTCATTATTCTTTTTGCCATTCATAGTATCCCCAAATATTGATTTATTTAATATTTTATTTGTTTTCTTCTTTCTCTTTTTTTTTGCCCTCTTTTCATTGATGAAAGAAATCATTGATGATACAAACAAGTAGAAAAACATCCACTCTTATGGATTAGAAGAATCGATATTGTTCAAAGTAACTTACAGAATCAATGCAATTCCCATCAAAATAACAATATCACTTTTCACCAAATCAGACAAAATGATCCTCAATTTCATATAAAACCAAAAAAGAGTCCAAATAGCCAAGGCAATCCCAAGCAAAAAGAACAAATCTGGAGGTATTAAATTAGCCATCTTCAAATCACACCAGGAGACTATAGTAATCTTAACACCATGGTATGAGTATAAAAGTAGAAATATAGATCAGTAAAACAGAATAGAGAACAATAAAACTATATGCCTACACCCAACTAATCTCCAACAAAGCAGACAAAAGCTTAGATTGAAAAAAGAATACCCTATTCAATAAGTGATGGTGGGAAAACTGAATTTCCACATATGGAAGAATGAAACTGGAGTCCTATCTCTTACTATACACACAAATTAACCTAAGAAAATCATTAAATTTAAGGCCATTAAAAAGTGGGAAAAATTATTAACAGACATTTTTCAAAAGAAGGAAAATAAATATCTAACCAACATATGAAAAGATGCTCAACATCTCTAATCTTCAGGGAAATGCAAAAACCACAAATAGATACCACCTTATCCCTATCAGAATGACTATTATTAAAAAGTCAAAAAATGGATTTTGGTATACGTAAGGTGAAAAGGGACCACTTATAAACTATTGGTAGGAATGTAAATTAGTACAACCTCTATGGGAAACATTATGGGGATTCCCCAAATAACTAAAAGTAGACCAACCATTTGACCCAGTAATACCACTACTTGGTATTTATACAAAGGAAAATAAGTCGTTATTTAAAAAAAAAAAAAGATGCCTGTACTCATGTGTTTATCTCAGCACAATTCACAATGACTAAGACAATGGAGCTAATCCAAGTACCCATCAACTGATAGGTGGAGGAGGAAAATACTGTATATACCATACATATAATATACAGTCACATGCATACACACACACACTCACCGTGGAATACTGCTCAGCCATAAAAAAGGAAATAATGTCTTTTGCTGCAACTTTGAACTGGGGGACCATTCTCCTAAGTGAAGTATCTCTGGAATGAACAAATACCACATATTCTCAGTTATAGGTGGGAGGTAAGTTATGAGTATGTGTGGTCCTGCAGAGGTATAATGGACATTGCAGTCTCAGAGGGCAGACCCAGTGCTGTTAGGTATAGTGCACACTATTCAGGTGATCAGTACACTAAAAGCCCAGACTTCGACACTATCAATTCATCCATGTAACCAAAAACTAAATCTATTTAAAAAAAATTTAACTATAGAGTAAAAGATGTTCAACTTTACTAATCATTGCAGAAGTATACGTTAAAACAACAATGGAATATATATACTCATTCACCAGACAGTGCTGAAAATGTTGTGGAGCAATAGAAAAGCTTTATCCACTGCTCTGGAAACGTAATTTTAGTCACTTTGAAAGCTTATTTAGCAGTGTCTTCTAAAGCTAAACCTATATTTGTAGATTTAGCCCAGCAATTCTATTTCTAGATGTATCCTGGACAAAAATGTATTCAGCTCTTTGCCAACAGGCCTATGTAATGAAGCCCATATTAGCACATATTAGCGCTAATTAGACACTCTCCACATGTTAATGCTAATTGAATTGGTACATGTTTTGAGGCATTCATAAGTTCAAAGTTCATACAGTTGTGATGAAAGAGATACATGGATATAAATGAATATGTGCAAATCTTAGAAATATAATGTTAAATTAATGAAGTTTTACATGGAATACCTAATCTATCATTTCATTTATTCATATTAAAAAAGAAAAACAGGCATAGCTCTTCTATGGTATTAAAAGCCAAGTTACAGGTTATGCACTGTGAAATGGTACCTGAATGGGAAATGAGACTTATCTGGAGCTATTGATTTTCTTGTTTTGGGTAATAAATTATACAGATTTATTTAATTTGTATAAAAAATAAACTCAGTTCATATGATTCTTGAACACTTTTATATAAAATATGTTTTGATAAAATTTTACCAAAGTACAATTTTTGGCCAAATCTTCCAGATAATATCCCTGCCCTTCATGCTTAAGTATTTCTTCTTGCATTGATATTTTGCCTGGTATGAAAAATTACAAGTTTCACTGCCTTTCGTCATCAACAATGTGTGGATGATAGCTTCAGCACTCAATACTGATTTGGTTGTTGGCATAATCCCTTTACAGTAACTTCAGATGAAGACGATATTAATATGCCGCTTTCCATCATATTTACAATGTCTACTCAATATGAGTACTTGGATCAATTATAGATCTTTTGAGATAAGAATATTTGTAGAAATTTATAAATGGAACATAATAAAGTCTAGATATTTCAAGTGTGTAATTTGATGACAAGCTTGGACATATGTATACATTCACAAAATTCAATACCACATTCAAGATAATTAACATTTTATCCTTGAAAAACTTCCTTAATAATTCTTTGTAGTCCTTTCCTCCTTCTCCTCTCCCACTTCCTTCTTCTCCTCTTCTGTTCCCAGGCAGCCATTGGCCTTTATTCCAATTTTAGACATTAACTAGGTTTGCCTTTTCTAGAATTTTATATAAAGGGAACACCTAGTTTTTCTGGCTTCTTTAATGTAACGTGATTATTTGTGGTTTCATTTTTGTTGTGTACATTAACAGTACATTTTGCGGCTGAGCACTATGCAAGATATACCACGCTTTATCTGCCCATTCACCTGCTGATAGCATTCAGTTTGGGACTATTACAAAATGGATTAATAAACTGTGGTACATGTATACCATGGAATATTATGCAGCCTTAAAGAAAGAGGGTGACTTTTCCTCTTTCATTTTTACATGGATGGAGCTGGAACATGTTCTCCTTAGCAAAGTATCTCTAGAATGGAAGA
>CAUYON010027675.1:0-17267 GCA_963573935.1 Arctocebus calabarensis
GTAGAGTGCCGTGGCGTCACACTGCTCACAGCAACCTCCAGCTCTTGGGCTTAAGCGATTCTCTTGCCTCAGCCTCCCTAGTAGCTGGGACTACAGGCGCCCGCCACAGCGCCCGGCTATTTTTTTGTTTTGTAGTTCGGCCAAGGCCGGGCTTGAACCGGCCACCTTTGGTATATGGGGCCGGCGCCCTACTCGCTGAGCCACAGGAGCCGCCCTAAATTTACTTTTTAACTATTAAGGCAATGCCAGGCCCAGAGGCTATTACACATTTAATTGAATAGGGTAAAAACCTGAGAAATGGAGAGCTAGGCTTCAACCTTTCTTCTCACTTTATCATTGCACTTAGAGCCTCTGTATTACACCTCTCTGCCTCCTAACTCCCGACCTGTTTCAAATTCCTACAGTCGCGTTAACTCCTCCCAAGCGGTCACTTAATTAAACTAATTCAGAATGTCTCATAGCACCTCTCCTTTACCATCCCCATTGCCAAAAACACCTACCAGATCAATAACGCCCCTGCTTCAGTGTGAGCAATATTCCCCAATTGTTCTGGCACGTCCACCCTCTCTTCCTAAGCCCACCTGTGTGGCGGTCACTGCTCTTCTTTCCCACCACTTGGTTTACATTATTCTCCAGTTTATAAGCCTCCTCCACCTCTACATCAATCCATGGGGGCTTTAAATTCTACATCTCTTGCTGCCTCTGAGTCTCCCTTCTGAAACTACCGTCTTCTCCAGTATTATTTGTTAATCCAAATCCTAGGGATGTGTCACTAGTGGGTCTTGTTAAAATGCTGATTCCAGTTTGGTGAGTCTGTAGAGGAAGCTCACATTCTCCATTGATTTTGTTCATGATGGTATACAGGCAACACTTCAAGAAATAAATATTTGGACAACTGTTCTTTTTGGTCAGGAAAATACTGATCTCTGGCAAGGGCCTTATGTGAAAGGTCAGTAAAGAGAATTGTATACAATAAAATACCCTACATCTAATTGAATCAAAAATGTGCCTTTGAGCTTCAGCCCATGGCTTGATTAATGCATAATTTCCTCTTTAAAATTAGAAACAGGAATCCACAGTGCTGCTCAATAATTTTAATTTGCTCTTCTTTTCCAAGCATCCTAATTAAGGCCTGGTTTGGAGACCTGAGTAAGCAGCATCTACATCTGACTGAACTTTGTCACATCCTTCTTACACAAACCTGGTCTCGTCTACTTTTCAAGAGACAAACAGTAATGCGTGGCTGATGAATAATGGTATGTGTGTGTATATATATACACTATAAAATTGTCTATATATACATAAGACGCTAATAAGTGTAAAATGTCTGATTTCCTTAAGTATTACATTTGGCAGTTGATATCTCTGACATTTTGGCTTGACATTTCTTGTTTTATTTTTATTGTGAAGGTATTGCCTCATTTTTTCGAATATATGTTTTGTCTCATGATTATCTTTCAAACTTTAATAGCAATTTTGTGCAACCATAGGTAAGTCAAAAATTCATGTTATTTGGGAATATGAGTTCCATCATGGAACCCATGCAGAGAAGACAGCCTGAGATAGCAACAAAGTGTTTGGGAAAGATGTGGTTAATGAACCCACAGTACCTTGATGGTTCTGGGGATGTCACTCTTGAAAACAAGTCATGTGCAAGACCTCAGACCAGCGTGGATAATGGTGACCTGATGCTGTGCAAGCAAATCCCTCTCGATCTTTGCGTGAATTAGCAGCAAGCTTCACTTTTGCAATTCCAACAACATTGGACCATGTGAAACAAGGCAGCAAGGTAAAGAATCCGGATAGATGGGTTCCACGTGAATTAAATAAGCATCAGAAGAGAAATCATCTCAAAGCTTGCCTTTCTTTGCTTTCACAACATAAAGGCAAGTCATTTCTTCACAGTATTGTTACATGCGATGAATAATGAATTCTTTTGGACAATCACAAACATCCAGCACAATTGTTGGATAAAGATGAAGTACTAAAACACAGCCCAAAACCAAGTATGCATTTTAAAAATTAATGGTGTCTGTTTGGTGGTCCAGCCCTGGAGTTATCCTCTACAGCTTCATGAAACCTGGTCAATCAATTGCTGTGGATGTCTACTGAACCAACTGGACCAAGTGATGAAGTTGCTTATGTTTAAGCAGCCACACTGGTCAGTAGACACAGGCCAATCCTCTTGCAAGGTACTGCTTGACCACATGTCACAAAAACAGCCTTGCTCAAAGTACAGAAGCCGGACTTGGAAGCACTCTATTCACCAGAACTTGCATCAACTGATTACCGCTTCTTCCAGGCTTTGGTTCACTTCTTGTGGGAAAAAATAATCAGTTCTCAACAGGCTGTGGAAAACATTTCCCAATTTCATTGCCACTCACTCTCCAAGCATCTTCACTGCTGGTATACACAAGCTACCAGGCACATGCTTTAATTAATTGGACTGTTTCTTATTTGGGTTGTAATAAACTAGACATTCCATTCAAAATCAGACATTTCAGATTTAATGGCTATAGATGGATAACTAAGTAAATAAATAAATGAACTCTAATAGGACAGTTAAAACTTCTGAAGCAATTGCCCAGAGTCTTTATGGGCTATCTGATACTCACACACTAGCCCAAGTAGATGGACAACTCTGTCTGAAAATTATACTTCCATCACAGGGTTGTGTTGGACTGTGACTGTTCATCACAGGGTTTTTATATTTGCTCTCCTGCTCTCAGTGACCCACAAGTTGGAGTCTCTCCATCATCTTTTCCACTACCCAGAGTCCAGCACTCTGAGGCCAATACTAATCCTGGCCTGTCTTTAATCTCTGTACCACTCGGACAACTGAAATAATATACTTCAAAAGAAATCTGTGTGATTGCAGTATTATAGGAAGACCATAATTTTTACTTTATTTCCTATGTGGAGTATTGATGGAGGTCAATAATCTAATAGAATAATCTTTAAAGTAGGCACAATACAGCTTAGTTACATTGTTTCACTATCTAGAAAAGCGATAGAAAATCAAGCCAATCCAATGTGCACGTTGTTTCAAATATATTATTAAAAATATAGCTTTGCTAGTTTTATTGTGTTCATATTCATGATAACAGCTTGAGTTTTCTGAACACTGGTAGACAAAGGAAGGTCTTATCTTGAAGAAGGATTCAGTGCTTCTGTAAGTCTTCAATAAATATAGCTCAATTTTTATATAATTGAAAAATATGCATATTTTATAAAATTTGATAAAATAAGCAATCTCCAATAATGAGTACTAATTTTTTCCATGTTTATTCTTTTAACTCTTAATCAACCATAGCTAGATTGAGAGTAATGTCTATTCCTCTAATAATAGATCTTCAATTCCCACCAAACTTGAATTACATTTTGCTTGGTTGGTCCCGAGGTGGATGTGTCACTCACATAAGTCATTCAAAAACCTTGCCTGAAATTGATATGAGAACTTTGTAAGAAAAGTTTTCTTTCTGCCAGGTTTACTATTCTGGGAGGATGTGAGTAATTCTTGCCACTTGGGGAAGGTATATGAATTCAATCAAGGAGGGAAGAAGGAGCAGTGAAAAGGAGAGAAAGAACTTGATAGTATTGAACATTAGTCCCAACTATAAGGCATCAATTTCTGAAAGTTTTCTTTTGATTATATGAAAATCAGTGTTCTTTACAAACTAAAAGATAATGAACTCTCTTATTTGGTTAATCTAGTTTTAACTAAAGAGATATGATTAATATACCAAGTGTATGTGGGATGTGTTCAATCCATTGAGATGGGGGTGTCAGTTGCTTATTTACAGAATTTCTCTTCTTTCACCTGCTCAATTCCATTTGCAAATATAATACCGTGTGCCTCTCTAATTTTAATGGTCCATGTCCCGTAAGGTATCAAGTATCCACTTTTAAGAGTCCATTATCTTCCACTTTGGACACCAAAACTGGAATATATTGAAAGCATATAACAAAGAAATAATATTCTGTCTGATTTTTTTTAAATATTGGATCCAAAGTCAAGGAAGAAAAGATATCTTCAATTTCTTCTCCCAGGTATTCCAAATGCCAACAAGATTTTGCCTGTGTGGAAATACAATGGCTGACAAGTCAATACCAGAAAACTCACAAGGGTCAAGTCGTACCCCAAGTTGCACAGAGTTCAACAAATTTATCCTGATGACAACTTGAAGAACACAGTTGTCAATTCTTCTGAATCTTCCGAATGAAAGCTATAAACTCAGAGTGAATGATGATTCCCTAAATTGCTACTCCTGTAGTGTCGGCAAAATTTAAGATTATTTCCTTTTTAATGAAGATGACCTAACATGGAGTCCAAAACCAAAATCAGAGTCTCTGAATAAATCGGGAAGAAGGAGTAGAGAGCAGAAGGATCTGAAACCAAGACATTGACTCCATTGTTGAGCTACATTTAGGTATTAAAACCCTTGCTAGGAAGAAGCCTATTCTGAGGAGAGGTGTTTTTAAAAAGTTGTGTGAAAGAATAATAGTTAAACACTAAAACATACCTCTAAAATATGAATCCATTTATTTCTATCCCCCCCCCTTTCCTGACATTGTTAAATTTAAAATATTACCTTCTCATACTACCTTTCTTTCCAATAGCTCCATAAACATAAGGAGCCATTCTCAACAGATGGAGTTTTGTCCTCTTATCTTAATCTTTGTTCTCCCTGTGAGAGAAAGTAAATTGTCATCTAATCAGTCATGGAGAGGAAAGAGGTGAGGTGACAGAATTTCTCCAGGACAGACATAAGAGTGTTGCTCCTCATAAAGGAAGTCCACCCTCAGTAAAACACCAGGGATGGCCTCTCATTCTCCAGACATTATGAGTTCTCTCATGGCTCCTCTGCACCACAGGTCATTATGCTACATGGTCTCAGGCGCACTACACTCCTGCCTTCTGGAGTTCTTTGCTGTGGTGAAAGATTTGCAAACCCTTTTGCTTTTTTTGTTTCCCCTTTCAAAGAAAGACAGTAGGCTGGGCGCCTGTGGCTCAGCAGGCTAAGGCGCCAGCCACATACACCTGAGCTGGCAGGTTCGAATCCATCCCAGGCCCGCCAAATGACAATGATGGCTGCAACCAAAAAATGGCCAGGCGTTGTGGCGGGCGCCTGTAGTCCCAGCTACTTGGGAAGCAGAGATAAGAGACTTGCTTGAGCCCAGGAATTGGAGGTTGCTGTGAGCTGTGGTGCCACGCCACTCTATCCAGGGTGACAACTTGAGATTGTCTCAAAAAAAAAAAAAAAGAAAAGAAAAGAAAGACAGTAAATCTGGTTCTAACATTTCACAAAAGATTCTCTCCTTCATTAAACTACAAAATTTATACATGAATCTCAGTTGAGAGAGAAACAGCATTGTGTAAGCCTCGGAGTATGAACCATTTACCCCAACCCATTCACCCTCTACTGCTTAATAGTTGTGTGACCTTAACCTTGGACTGCCTCACTTTCTCAGATGTAAACTGGAGAAAGCAATAATGTCTCCAATGTAAGGTTATGGTGAGCAGTAAATAAATTAATACATGGAGAGTCTAAACCAGTGATTCTCAACCTTCCTAATGCCACAACCCTTTAATATAGTTCCTCATGTTGTGGTGCCCCCAACCATAAAATTATTTTTGTAGCTATTTCATAACTGTAATTCTGCTACTGTTATGAATCATAATGTAAATATCTGATATGCAGGATGTATTTTCATTGTTACAAAGGGGTCACGACCCATAGGTGGAGAACTGCTGGTCTAAACACTTAATGACACATAGGAGGTGCTATGTAAGTGTGTGCTATTATTGCTTCCGGAATATTCCCCTTTCTTTTTTGCCTCTACTTTGCATCCACACACACACACACACACACCAACAGAGGGTAAGTTCTTCACTTGTCACTTTACTGGGACTTTATTATTTATTTTATTTTATTTTATTTTATTTTATTTGTAGAGACAGAGTCTCACCTTGTCACCCTTGTTAGAGTGCTGTGGTGTCACAGCTCACAGCAACCTCCAACTCCTGGGCCTAGGTGATTCTCTTGCCTCAGCATCCCAAGTAGCTGGGACTACAGGCGCTCACCATAATGCCCAGCTATTTTTTTGTTGCAGTTTGGCCAGGGTCAGATTTGAACCCACCACCCTCGGTATATGGGGCCAGCACCCTACCCACTGAGCCACAGGCGCCGCCCAGGAAATTTATTTTTTAACAGTTTTATACCACTTCACTAACTTGAGTTTGTTATAAATGAAGTAAAACTTAACACATTGAAGAACTTTGTCTTATCACAAATTGCAGGCCAGGATTTACAGACCAGCCTATAAGAGCTATTATAAAGTTGGTCTAATTAATGTAATGTTAAAACTAGCTCTATTTTTTTTTTTTTAGGAAAAATGGACAGAAAGAAAGAAGGAAAAAGGAAATGAAAGTAGGCAGATGACATCAAAGAAAATCATGGAATGACATCAAAATTTACCGTAAAACAATGCCATTTCATATCTGTAAACTCCAGAGGAAATGGCATTTGTACAGTGAGAAAAACAGATGGTGGAAGGAGAGAGGAAAATAAAACTCTTTGAAAACTGAGAATGAAAGTGTCACTGCTGACATTTTGGGTCCCTCTGACGTATTTCGCTATCAAGTTATAGCCTCCGAGCCTGCTACTTTCTCTATTGTAAGCACACCTTCCGACCTGAAATAGTTTCATGGGGCTTCTAAAGTAAGGAGTGGTATTTTGCATGTGTGTTCGTGCAAGGTTGCGTGTAAGTTTGTGAGTGGGGCCAGGACTTGGAACACTGGGGGTCCTTCACGCTCATCAGGCAACCCTGGCCCAGCACACTTTGCCAGCAGCTTGGTGACTCATCTTCCTTTTCGGCACAAGCATATCAAGTCCTCTGTTTTGCTCTTAGTTCACATTTGTCCTCTTTAAACCAATGAGTCATAAGTTGGAAATATGTATGAAATAAGCAAGAAGAATATGTCACTGAGTTATTTCTGGTGGTTCAATATACACATCCTGGGACGCCATGCATTTGAAAGACAAATTTTAGAATATGAGAGGTTTATACAAAGCAGATACAGTTGGTTTTGCCAAAAAAAAAAAAAAAAAAAAAGGAAAATCAGGTGCAAGAAGAAACAGATCCTGGTAAAACGATCAAGTTTAGGTGAAGGGGATAAAGAATTTCTTCCTGCTCTCAGAAGGACAATTTTCTTCAGAGGAAATTGCATAAATTCTTGGTCACTTGAATTAGCAGAGAACTATTCTTGCCAAAGTTTAGTGCTGGGAAACAAATGACATTTGGCCTGTTGTAAAGCCGTCCTGCTTCTCCACAGCAAGTATCCTCATACCTTAATGCAAACAAAATTCTTCTATTTGTACCTTCCCAGCCAAAACTGAATTACCTGAGGAATCAGGGGATCATTTCCTCCAACTGAGAAGCTTCATCCCCAAACAACAGAAATCTGAATACAGTCTCATATGATACCTGACTTGAACATTACTGAGTCAGGAATTTTTCATTCATCTGTTCAGCAGTTAGCTGTTAGGTGCGTACCATGTGCCAGGGATCAAGGGTCTGAGGCAGAGAGGAAACAGTACACAGGACAACACTGCTGTTTTCCTTGTGGAGCAATGGAGCAGGGTGGGCATTTATTCTATGGGGCAAGGCAGGCATTGGGCTTATAGTCATAGAAACAACGTCCATGACAATTAGGTGTAGAGAACAGCGGGGGGGGGGGGCTTGTTTCTCTCAGTTTGTGATAAAGATCTGAAGATTTGCTATTTAGCTGAGACCTGAGAGGGGCGAGGAGGAGTTGGTGAGAATATTCCAAGCAAAGGAAATATCATTGCAAGGCCCCGTGGCTGGGAAGACAGCGAGGATTCTGAGAGACTGGCAGGGAAGTATGATGAGCACAAAGCGTAAGAAAGACAACACAGGAGGCTGGACAGAGGCAGAGGTCCAATGGGGAAGATCTTCTAAGCCAGGGGTATTCAGCCTGCCGCCTTAGGTCTAGCCCCAGGCTGATTACGTGAGGACATTTTTCGCTTTGGTAGTATTGGATATCTCAAAAAGTACGCACAGACCTCGCCCCCCCCCCCCCAGCTAATCATCTTTCCTTAGTGTTTGTGTATTTACTATGTGGCCCAAGATAACTCTTACTCGTCCAGACTGTGGCAGAGGGAAAAAAAGACTGGACATCCCTGTATCTAAGCTGTTCTGAGAACTGCGGATTTTCTACAAAACGTAATTACAAATCACTGGAAGCTGGGAGAGACATGGTCACATATGCTTTTTCTTGTCTTTTTTCTTTTTAATTGTTGGAGATTCATTGAAGGTACAAAGGGTGTCACACACTGAGACCCCACGCCCTCCCTCCTTCCCTGTCTCTACTCTTCGTTTCCCCCACCCCCTCCCTCCCTCTCTCTACTCTTCCTTTCCCCCACCCCCTCCCTCCCTCTCTCTACTCTTCTTTTCCCCTACCTCTTCCCTCCTTCCCTCTCTCTACTCTTCTTTCCCCCACCCCTCCCTCCTTCCTCCCTCTACTCTTCTTCGCCCCCACCTCCCTCCTTCCTTCTCTCTGTGCTCTCACCTTTCCCACCCCCCACCACGTCAATAATTGTCCACAAATCAAAATTAGATACATAGGATTCATGCTTCTCCATTCCTGTGATGCTTTACTAAGAATAATGTGTTCCACTTCCATCCAGGTTAATACAAAGGCTGTAAAGTCTCCATTTTTTTAATGGCTGAATAGTATTCCATGGTATACATGTACCACAGCTAGTTCATCCATTCCTGGGTTTGGGGGCACTTAGGTTATTTCCACATTTTGGCGATTATAAATTGAGCTGCAATAAACAGTCTAGAACAAGTGCCCTTATGATAAAAGGTTTTTTCCCTTGTGGATAAATGCCCAATAATGGGATTGCAGGATCAAATGGGAGGTCAAGTTTGAGTTCTTTGAGGTTTCTCCATACTTCCTACCAAAAAGGTTGTGTTAGTTTATAGTCCCACCAGCAGTGCTTTTCTAAAGATAATTTCCTTTCATGGAAAGAATTTGGTGAGGAGAAAGGGAGGAGTGTGGGCAGCCAAAATATATCATAATGAAATTATTCTACCGAGGGTATACTCATTGCCTACTGAAAAAGAGATAACCCAAATCTTACCAGTCTTTGCCTTAACCTGAACCACTCTCTCTGGGCAACAGCAAGGAGGAGAAGAAAATGTCCAGGGGCTACTGAGGTTCTCCAGCATCTTGATGCAACATGATGGCTATGGGCAAAGGAAACACAGACTTTCTCCAGTATCACATGCGTATGTTCGTAGCCTAACTAACTCAACTTTAATTAGCTTTCCTACTCATTTGGTTCCCTCTTTGCCCCTAATTTATATAGTTAACCTCACAGTGGAATTCATAGTTAAAAAGTCTGTCTGGTCAGGATCATGGCAGATCAAGGGGAGAAGGTGCTGTTGCCCAGAGATAGTGGTCCAGGTTCATGCAAAGACTGGTAAGAGCTGTGATATCTCTTCTTCAGTAGGCAATGAGTGTAACCTTGGTACTAGGTACGTTTGATACCTCATGATACTGGCTGCCCAGTATCTGACCTTCTCCATATACTTAGGGAATTTTGCAAAATACAAATCTTAACGGGAGACACATCTTAACTACAGAAGCAACAGATGACATTTACTCATTACCACAGACTTTCTCACCACTAAAGTATAGACACCTTTCCAAGGCAGGGTCAAGTTGAGGTACCTATCCTGTATTAAAAATTAGGAGTTAATGACAAAAAGAAAAGATAGGGAGAAATGTGCCCTGCTGCTGAGTGTGGTGACATCAGTATTTGCTTTTTAGGAAAGCAGAAGCTTTGGGGCACCAGCCCAATTCAGGGATTCCCAGCAGCAATGGAGCTGGAACGCACACCAAAGCATAATCCTCAGCAATGGTAGCAATTGTATTTTCCCCAGACCAGTTAAATGATGTGGTTTTGGTTCTGATTCTTTCTGCCTCAAAACCTTAAGTTCTGCCTTCCTAGTAATTCTGGGACTTTGCAATATCCTTTCAATTGCTTTGTTTCCCTTTAAACTAAAGCTTTTTATTCCCTTACTCTTTTACTAATATGGTGATCACTCTTTAGCAACAAAGGATGAGCAGAAGCAAGGTGTTTGAGAGTTTGTGTCAAAATGTGGGGCATGACAGTGGCCTGGGAAGGGCTTTAGGGCAGCCAGGGTATCGCTGAGTATAGACAAAGTCTGCAGGTTAGGAACAGAATCGAGAGCAGGTATGGACTGTTCCAATTTTATTAGTCTTTTTTTTCCTGAGAAAAACATTCCTTTTATGCAATTAAGAGGTAAGTGGAAGGGGTTTTGCTCAAGAGGTGATACTGAATTTCTTGGTGTAATTTAGGTAGGATTCTATTCAGTTGGGTAATGAGGCACATGGTACCTCAATTAATCAAGCTAGAAATACTACCAGGAGCCTCTCAAGAAATGAGTTTTTTGGTCTCTCTCACCTTCTCTTCATCACAACAGGGACCCGCTTCCAACTCTCTGTAGAAGTGCTTAAAACTTTCTCTTCGTTCTTCTTAAATAAACTTTCTCTTTGTTACCCTGAAACTCATGCAGGTTACTTTTGCTTTCTAGCCACACTGCCTGTGCTGCTCCAGTTTTATTTCCATTTTCCATTCCTTATTACTTTCAATTACTGAAATACGTTTTTTAAAAGAAATCACAAATGATTAATATGTTTGAAATGTACAAACCATGGAACACATCTAATTCTAGGACCTCCCCATGTAAGTTATGGTCATTAAGAGTTTCGTAGAAATCCATTTTGAAGAAATTCTTGATTATCCTCTAAAGATATTTATTCAAATTTTCCAACAGAGTAGTGATGAAGAAACAAAGGATGTCCAGTACTTTCTTCCTCCATAACCAAATATCCCTAACCTAAAACAGTCAGTGGGAGGAAAAATAATGGTGTTCAATCATACTGCTCCCATTGAGAAAGTTTATTTTCTTTATCCTGAAACTTGACAACATTGACAATTTTTTTTTTTTAAGACAGAGTCTCACTATGTTGACCATGTGCCGTGGTGTCACAGCTCACAGCAACCTCCAACTCTTGGGTTTAAGCAATTCTCTTGTCTCAGCCTCTCAAATAGCTGGGACTACAGGTGCCCATAAAAATGCCTGCTTATTTTGTTGTTGTTGTTGTTATACAGTTGTCATCGTTGTTTTAGTTGACCTGGGCCAGGTTCAAACCTGCTAGCCTCAGTGTTTGTGGCCGGCACACTACCCACTGAGCTATGCGAACCACCAACATTAGCAGTTTTCACCACAGCCTTTTGGAATGTAGACTTTACATCACCTGTCTTCATGAAGGCAGGTTAAATTATGTTGTCCAATCCTTTTCTCTGCCAGTGTCTGCCATTTCTATCTGCTGCAGGGCACCTTGATAGTTGACACTGAAGTTATAAATGATCATATTTCTATTTTCAGTTTAGCCACAAACTTGACAACTTTCTGGATACCCCTTATAAAGCAGCTAGTCCAGGGATTTTCAACTGCAGTGCCATGAGAGAAGTTCAGGTGTGCCACCAACATTTTTAAAGATCATCAAATTATTTTTCAAAGAAGTTCAAAGCACATTAAGTATTTTTTTATTCTTTTTATCAACATAATTTAAGCATGCCACAGAAGTTTAACTATAAGTTCAAGGGTTCTGTGAGATTTTTTTAAAGGTTGGAAAACACTGAGCTAGTCCAAAAACGGTGCCATTAACTTCCTATACAACACTGATGCTTTTAATAAAATGAACATAATTGGCTCCAAAAGCTCTTCTTTCACATAAATTATGGTTATGTCTGCATCTTTGTATAGCTATAAATCTCCACCATGCAAGATTTAACATCATCTTTATTAAACAGTTTAACAAGCTGGAAAATACTCTCCATGTGTGTTTGGTTGATTTAGTAGTTCATTAATATATATTTCAAATAACGTGTTTCTTTATGTGATTCATATCTTCATTCAGAAATCCCAGTTTTTATTGTTTGTTGTGTTTGGTCACTTCTTTCAATTTATAAAATGTATATATAGATTGTTTTCTCCACCTTTGAGAAGAAAATGGGTAGGGATGTGACTCCAAACTTCGCAAAGAGAAGTGTGATTCTCTCAGCTGACACCTCCGTGATGTTCATGCCAATAGGCCGCTCCCACTCACTCTGCTGACAGAGGAAACTGACTCGTAGCACCACCTGCCAGAATCCAGAAGGCACACGACCTCAGAAGGGATTCTGGCCAAAGGCAACACAGGAACAGCAACGAAGGGAGAAGACTTAAAGTTACCACAAGCCAAAGTGGAGAAGACCAAAAGCACATAATTTCAGGATCCAGTTCCCACATATTCCTCACATGATTCTCTTTTGATATAATAAAAAGATCCATCAGTGAGCTGAGCATGCTCGTCTACCACAAGGGAGCCTAGCCTGATATTCTGCAAGCATTACCACAAAGGCGTAGAGATCCTCAGGCAGCCTCAAGTCAGACCTTGCATTGTGGCTGGTTTTCATCCTCCCACTCCCGCTCTACTCAGCAGAGTAGCCTCTAAAAGGATTTGGCAATATGCCATGACTAAGTGCTGGCTCTTTCACTCTTTGCAACCAGGTCTATTGAATTTTATCCCAAACTAGAATGCTTGGGATATTCCATCACTTTTAGCTCCCATGCCTATCAGTATTGGGGGCATTCATGAGCTCCACAGTAACCTCCACGATATTGTTACATCAGTAGCATGGTTGACATTGATACAGGACAGGTGGCATCCCTGCCAGCTCAGCTGGCGGACCTGCCACCTCCACAGTGGCGGTGTTGGTACAGGGGCAGCCAGCTGAGGAACCAGCGGGCTGGACCATAGGCAAGGGGGGGGCTTCAACCCCCACTGGAGGCTCCAGAGGCCAAATGGGCCGGACAACTGCTGGGGAGACACTGGCGCCTTGGTGTCTCCTTCCTTTTGCACTTATGACTAAATACAGAACCCCTTTTCCTATGCCTAGGTCAATTTCATGTAAGTTTCCTAGGCCTCAATTCCATGAATGGACTGTGTCCATTCATTAATGCATTCATTCACCTTGCCCCTGTGAAGGGACTGTGTTCATTCATTTCCTGGCCAAGGAACCCATACACCTATATATACCCCTAGACTAAGAGCCCAGACGGAGAAAAACACAGAGAGACCAGGAGAGAAACGGAGAGAGCTTTTCTCTCCCGACTGGAGTTCTCTCTCTCTACCAGGAGCTTTAGTGTTTTTTGTATTCTTTTCTGTAACTAAATTCTGTCCTACCACTGATCTGTGGTCCACAGATTTATTCTTCAAGTCACCGAGACCAAGAACCTGAAATTCTGGTATCAGCATCACTGGATCTCAAGACAGAATGTGGGTGAATTGGAGGTGGGCAATGGGCAAATTCATACATAACAGGTACTTTTCACACTTTCTAAATGAATAGCATGCCTATAACTTTGACTTAAAATACACAAAAACAAACTATGTAACCAAAACATGACTACCCTGATAATGTTCTGCAATGTCTTAATATTTTTTAATTTTTGAAAATGAATAGGGGTTAAGTGAGAGGGAATACTGAATTTAGTGGGGTCACCCCGTGATAGAAGAAACATGTAGACTGGGCATGGGGACTCACTGCAATCCTAGCATTCTGAGAGGCGGAGGCTGGAGGATCATTTGAGTTTAGAAGTTGGAGAATAACCCGAGAGAGAACAAGACCTGTCTCTAGCAAAAATATACAAACTACCTGGGCATTGTGGCAGGCATCTATAATCACAGCTGCTTGGGAGGCTAAGGTAGTAGGATCGCTTGAGTCCAGGAGTTAGAGGTCACTGTGAGCTAGGCTGACTCCATGGCACAGTAGCTTGGATGATAGAGTGAGACTCTGTCTCAATTTTAAAAAAGAAAGGAAGGAAGGAAGGAAGGAAGGAAGAAAGGAGGGAGTGAGGGAGAGAGGGAGGGATGGAGGGGGAAGGGAGGGAAAGAGGGCGGGAGGAAACATGTACAGAGATAGGGGTGCTATCTCATTAACTCTGTATCCAACAATCTCAGGTCATCCTCATCCAGTTCCATAAGTTCAAGTATCATCTGCCAAATGTCTATTTCCAACATGGATTTCCCCTCTAAAGTCCACATGTCTAACGGGAAGTAAAATTTAAAATGAGACCCACATGTTTGATTTTCCTAATACCTGCTCATTCCCCAGTCCTCTTCATCTCAGTTAATGTAATTTGTTCCTCAGCCCCAAATTTATAGTCATCCTTGACTTCTAGCTTATTCTCAGACTCCACATCCAAACCATGAAGAAATCCAGTGCATTCTGTTATTAAAATACATCCAGAATTTGCCCAATTATTATCATGTGTCTGATCACAACCCTAGTACGAACTATCATTTCTCTCAGAGCCAGTATCAGTAACTTTTTAAGTGGACTCTGATTTAATTCTCTCCTCAACTTTCACTGAAGCTATATAGTCTTCACTTAATAGAGTTAAACCTTTAAGGTATAGGGCCTTGCTAATCAAAACTCCCATGCATTTTTGCATCTCGCTTCGAATAAAATCTGAAGTTTTTACCAAGGTCCACCTATTTGCTCACTCTTTTCATATCCTGCTTCTGCCCTCTTTCCACTCCCTGTCTACTGTCTTTCTGGCTTTTTTACATGTATATTAGGCATCTTCCTACTGAGGGTTCTTTGCATATTGCTGTTTCCTCTTCCTGAAATGCTCATCTTCAAATTTTAATCTGTAACTTTCCCTTACTACTTTCAGAAACTTCCCTGGCCTCTACATAAAATTACCTCCCTCTTCTCTCCTCATACTTTATTTTTCTTCCTTACACTTATCTTCATTTTTTTATGTGCATATTATTAGTTGATTCCTACTAGATAGGATTTCATGTAAACAACTTCTGCTTACTTGGTTCACTGTTACAACCTGGGCTCTTATTTTAATGTCCATCCATAATAACTCTTACTCTATAGTTTTTAAACAAATAAATGAAAGAATGAAGAAAAAAATCCAAGAAGAAATTCCTGAAGGAAGCTATGATATTTGGGGATTTCGGAAATAAAATTGAGAAAAACTTGTAAAGAATACAGAGTAGGAGACTTTGAAGAGTATTCTTCAAAGAGGAAGTAAAAATGCTAAAAGATCTGAAACCACTAAAATGAAAGGAAGCAACTGTTTTAAGCTAAAGAAAGTGGTTCACACTATATAGTATTACAGTGCTACAGAGAGGTGGACAAGGACATGTGAGGAGAGCAGAAGACGGCAAAGAATCAGGGTCAAAAAGAGAAGAGGGCTTGGCGCCCATAGCTCAGTGAGTAGGGCACCGGCCACATATACCAAGACTGGCGGGTTCAAGACCAGCCCAGGCCTCCTAAACAACAATGACAACTGCAACAACAACAATAAAAAAATAGCTGGGCATTGTGGTGGGTGCCTGTAGTCCCAGCTACTTGGGAGGCTGAGGCAAGAGAATTGCTTAAACCCAAGAGTTGGAGATTGCTGTGAACTATGACACCACAGCACTCTACTGTGGGTGACATAGTGAGACTTTGTCTCAGATAAATAAATAAATAAATAAATAAATAAATAAATAAATAAATAAATAAATAAGAGGAGAGGGTTTCAAAAAGCAGTTCCAGTGGAATGTTGGAAATGAGATTCTGACTGAAATGAGCCCAAGAAGATTCAAAGAAAGGGAGAAAGGAAATGAGGAGTACAGAAAATTCTTTGGAGAAACTTCTATAAACACAAACAAAGATGAAACAACAAGAGTGAGATGTAAAACTACTTTGGGCATTTTTTTTCCAGACAGATGGTATTATATCATCTTTGCATGTGGGTGATAATAATCTTATAAATAAGGAAAATTTATCTTCCAGGAAAAGGAGAGAAAAATAGAAATAATATCTGCATATTAGAGTGCATTTCCGCCTTGCCCACTCAAAGACATCATTCCTGCCCTTGTTCCTTTTCTGAATACAGTGCTTCTTTTAATTCACTAAGAATTTGAAAACAGTACTACCCAAACTTGTCATCTTTGTTTTAGTCAGTCTTTTTTCCTTTTCTAAATTAGAGCAAATGGGAGGAGAGGGAGGGTAGTTGGTGGGATCTCACCTAATATGCACAATGCAAGGGTACATTTCAAAACAACTAAGAGTATATTATAAATGTCTTACACAAAAAATAAGTGAGGTGATGATTATTTTGATTTAAGCATTCCACATTGTATACCAAACCATCACATTATACCCCATAAATGTATATAGTTATGATTTAATAAAAAGTAAGTTAAAAAAGCAAATTTGATTAATTATAATTTAATAAAAAGTAAGTTAAAAAAACAAATTTGTAAATCCTATATCCAACCAGGATGATACATACAGGATATGCACAATCAGTGTATAACGTAGTTTATACACACAAGCATATGCTAAGCATGCTGATATTTCCTATTGCATTTCCTTGAAATTGCTGGTGGGAATGCAAACTAATATATTCCTTTTGGAAGAATGTTTGGAGAATACTTAGAGATCTAAAAATAGATCTGCCAGCGTGGCGCCTGTGGCTCAGCGGGCTAAGGCGCCAGCCACATACGTACACCTGAGCTGGCGAGTTTGAATCCAGCCCGGCCCGCCAAACAACAATGGTGGCTGCAACCAAAAAATGGCCAGGCGTTGTGGCAGGCACCTGTGGTCCCAGTTACTTGGGAGGCGGAGGCAAGACACTCACTTAAGCCCAGGAATTGGAGGTTGCTGTGAGCTATGATGCCACAGCACTCTATCCAGGGTGACAGCTTGAGGATCTGTCTCAAAAAAATAAATAAATAAATAAAAATAGATCTGCCATTCGATCCTATAATTCCTTTACTAGGTATATATCCAGAAGACCAGAAAAATCACATCACAATAAAGATATCTGTACCCGAATGTTTATTGCAGCCCAATTCATAATTGCTAAGTCATAGAAGAAGCCCAAGTGCCCATCGACCCACGAATGGATTAATAAACTGTGGTACATGTATGCAATGGAATACTATGCAGCCTTAAGGAAAGATGGAGACTTTACCTCTTTTGTGTTTACATGGATGGAGCTGGAACACATTCTTCTTAGCAAAGTATCTCAAGAATGGAAGAAAAAGTATCCAATGTACTCAGCCCTACTATGAAGCTAATCTATAGCTT
>CAUYON010027680.1:0-33138 GCA_963573935.1 Arctocebus calabarensis
CTATTTCTGTGAATAATGTCATTGGTATTTTGCTGAGAACAGCATTGAATCTGTAGATTGCTTCAGGTAGTATGAACATTTTAACAGTATTGATTCTTCGAAATCATGAGCATGAAATATCCCATTTTTGTGTCCTCTTCAACTTCTTTTATCCATGTTTTATATTTTTCATTATAAAAATCTTTCACTTCTTTGGTTAAGTTTATTCCTATGCCTTTTATTTTATATATAGCTATTGACGAAATCCCTCAGCTTTTGTTAGTCTGAGAAAGTCTTTATTTCTCCTGCAAGTCTGAAGGACATTTTTTGCAGGATATAACATCTAGGGTTAAAATTTTGTTCCTTCAGCACTTTGAATATATCACTTTCTCCTGGTCTGTATGGTTTTCACTCAGAAATCTGCTGCCAGATGTGTCAGAGCTCCTTTATCTGTTTTTTGTTCTTTTTTATTGGTTCCCTTAGGACCTTTTAAAAGAATCCCTTGGGAGCTTGATTATAAAGTGTCTTGGGTAGCTTGTTTGGGAGGCACAATCACTGTGGGTTTCTATTCTCCCACCTTGTGCTGTCCTATCATCCCACCTGCTGTTCTACCTTCAACTCCTATATTTAGGAATATGGGTGTAGATATTATTTAGTTCTTTCAAATCTAGTCAAGAATGTAGTATATTTATTTTTAGAAATAAGAAAACAAAATTTGGTGAAATTGCCATGTTGAGTTCTCCAGAAACCAGATGCCAGGGTGGAGTTAGCAGAGATTTCCTGGAGGTAACACCTGTGAGCAGTGATGGTGATAGCAGGTAGGATCAGGCAGAGACAGGAAAGGAAAGGTGGAGGGAGAGGCACGGGATTAGATGGAAAGAGCCTCAGACTGCAGTGCAGCTCTGAGATTGCCCAGAAAGGGGTTCCATGTTGGGTAGCCCTGGCCAGACACTAGTAACTCCATACTGTGCCCAGTTATTGCCTGAGGGCTGCCTGGGAAGTGTGTAGCCTAAGCACCAATGCTCTAGTGGGTCTGAAAGTCACTGTCATTGGAGGTTATCAGGGAACTGCCCTTGTCATAGTGAAATGGCAAGTTCTTTTCTGGAAGGGAAATCGGTTGTCCACAACCACAGCCCCCATAGTTACTTAACGCCTCAGAGCTGAGATGTCAACTTAGGCCTATCATCAACAGCTTTGCCTCCCCCAGTGGGAAGATCGTCATTAACGTTGTTTGTTCAGGGTTCTTCTGTGTGGCCTTCTTTACCATGCCCGCTTGCCCCTCAAATTGCTTATTAGCTATGAAGCCTGTATTTATTTTAGAATTTGCTATAAACACATAAGTCTGTGTATCTCCAAATGTCAGAAACCTGAGAGGTAGAGAAATAGGCAGATGAGAACAGAAAAGGGATCTATTTAAAACGTAGACTTGTGTCAGTTTCCCAGCTGGGTGATGTCCCCATGTATTCATTCTTTAAATGTAGTAATTGTCTACTATCTGATTGTGTTTTAAAGTGGGATTGAGACATACCAGGTGATGGCAATAGCTTGGCTAGATCTAAGGAGGATGGAGTAGGCCAGGGAGCCATGGGCAGACAGGAGACTGCGAGCCTGGTTGAAGGTATATGGGGGGGGGGCCATGGACTCTGCTGAAGGAGGTGATACTCGATGGAACAGGGAAAATGGAGCCAGCAATAGGACTAGGATTTTCTTGATTAAATGTGGTCCCCAGGCCTCCGGAGATGGAGATATGTTCTTCCTTTGGGAAGTTCCATAGCTCCAGTGTGCACATGCTCCAGTTAAAGCAGTGGTTCTCAACCTTCCTAATGCTGTGGCCCTTTAATACAGTTCCTGTGGGTCACGACCCACAGGCTGAGAACTGCTGAGTTAAAGGGATATGGAGAAAGCAGAGCGCTACTTATCTGCTCACCTCTACACTCCTTCCTCCTCAGAATACCCAGGGCTCCACAGAGCACAGCCAGGAACCAATCTCTCCCCTAGATTTCACTTCTCCAGCCAAGTCTGGATTGTAATGGAAACTATGAGAACAGGCACACTGATGTCCCCACAGCCATCTCTGATGATGCTCACACCAGAATTCCAGAAACTTGCCTCTCCTACAGTTCCATGACTCAAAGGCAAAGATCAATTAGACAATTCAAGAGAAAAGTTGTTTTGATTAGGGTGTGATTTGTTTTCTGTTTTGTATGTGGCCAATAATCTACGTCATCCCTACTGAAAAACCTCAGGGAAGCAGAGCTTGATTGGCATGGAAAGGCTGCAGACCAAACTGAACCTGAGGGCTTGAACTTCCATCCAGCCAAGGCCAGTGGAGTGCTGTGGTGCACTAGGAGAAATGATTCTCTTAGCCCTTAAAGTTCTGTTCATTAATTTCTTGGGACAAGTAGACTTAAACTTATTTTTTAAATCGTAACTCTGAAATGATGCTTAATAAAGTTTTCTGACCTTTACTTCCTCACATGCAGCTATCCACACTGGAGGCTGCTGGATCCTTCTTCATCTTCACAGACATTCCTATGCATTTCAGGCAGAGGAAGACAGGAAGAATCTGAGCAGGATGCAGACTCTGGTGGAAAAGCTTCAGCTGAAAGTGCAAAGCTACAAACAGCAGATGGAGGTGGCAGTAAGTGCCTGGGGCAGTTGCAGCCTGGTGGATTTCCCAGCATTATTTTTGATTAAGGGAGATATGTGGCCCCGAGCTAGGCAAGCAGCTTGTTAGAAAGGACCAGTTGGCTTAGTATCTGCTTATTCTCTGGTTTTCTCTCAACTTAGAATTATCACCCATGGTAAAAATGTGTGCTACTTTTCCCTCTAGGAAGCCAGAGCTCTCTCCTTTGACTTGTGGTTACACCCAAACAATGTTCACCACAAGAAACTAGCCAAAAGCAAGCTGTCCTGTAGGGATGGCAAATTTTTAGAAGGGTAGCCTCCCCAGGGCCTCCCTCACCTCCAAACCTTAGGTCAACACACACCTGGTTCACAGGACTTTTTCTTGCTGACCCTTGCACATAGTTGTAGACAAAACCATTATCACTTGAAATGTACTTGCCATCCCTGAGTTTATAGCCATAGCTACATGGAATGTAATTAAGTGCCATATATGTTGGTTTATACTTAGTAATATCTCTCGAGGGGGTTAAAAGTGATCATTTAAGTGATTCTGGCTAAAGCACTGCTATGTCTAAATAATTACTTGTTGACCCATATAATTTTAGAAATAAACCCCTTCTACCAAGAGGTAGGAGAGGATGTTAAATGGGCTACAAAGCCAACAGCTATAGTTATTTTACCATCTACAAGGTCTCTGAATGTAATCCAGCATCTTGCTGATGAAAAGTGCCAACTAGGTTCTGAATTTCCTAGAACAAAAGTTATAAAAATGGATCTTGCACCTGCCAGAAAATCTGAATCCTTATATATCATATCAAAATATGATATTCCATTCAATACACACAAGTTTAGATTCCTTTCACATTTTTCAACTTTCTCATCTCGGAGCAGGAAAAATTGAATACATAGGCACAGAAGGTTTTTTTATTATTATTTTTATAGGGAGCACATGCCAATCGATATCTTTCCAAGTCTAAGCAGCAGCAACATGAGTTGAATGAAGGAAAGGAGAGGGCAGAAGGGGCAGAATCTGAAGTCAATAAACTCAAGATTAAAGCAAAAGTGTTTGGGGAAAAGGCATGGCATGTGTAACTCTGGTCTCTTAAATCACCTGTGTTTAGGAGCATATCTTTGTGTAGACCAGTATAATAAGAAATTTTTCTCTTTAAAAGCTTTTAAAAAACCAACAGTATTTCCAATAAAATCTTCCCGTATTTCCTACTGATCAAATTATATTTTCCCAGATAGATTGAAGTGCCCAGTGTTTAAGTAGGAGGCACATTGTTTATATTTCTCAAATGCTCAATTCCATGTTAATTTGTAGGCTCTGGCTGTAGGGCCTTGACTCATTTGTGTAGAATAGTCAAGAGTCCATGGAGTAAAGATGATTTTAAAAATCACAGATGAACCTACCTTCGATTCCAAATGAACTTTTTCCATGGCAGTCACATGCATTATTTTGTACTGTATTAGTAAAGAGACCAAAAGGAAAGATGTTTAAAATTGAGGCAGTGAAGAAAAACACAATAATACTGCTTTTTCTGATTTTTCCCTAGAACACAGAAAAAAGATCTTTCTGCATCTGTGGCCCATGAAATGGGTGTTCTACTCTAATAGTAGAGGCCATTGCCCTTCAGTGACAAAGAACACTGAGCGAACTGTCTGGAGGGGCAGGGTAGCCTCAGTTTCCTTGTTGAGATTTTCCTAGGAATACAGTTTTTAAATCAGGTCTGGCTTTAGAGGAAAGGAGATTAGATAATGTGCTATTAGCACTGAGCGTTGTTCCTAGCACAGAAAAGCATCATCATTTCATTTTTAAAAATTTGGTTCATACCTATCCCTCTTTCTTGTTATAAATTACCAGTAACTCTATAAGTTGATAGGGTTGTCTGTAATACAGGTAAATAAGGGAAGTCCAAAGATCTCTTTTGAAGGACAGATCAAATGTAGGGTGCATTGAATATTTTTAGATCTAAATAGGAGAAGCATGAATCATCGGCAGACTCCAGAAGTTCCTTACTGATGCCTGAGTAGCATCAAGGATAAGTCCCTGATGAAGAGGTCCAGTTAAATGGCTTGACCTCTGGCCTCAATCTGAGCAGTGTGACACCACTGGATTTAGGGTCTTCTGCACAGAGCTGCTCTCAGCCCCATCTAATGATTTGTGTAAGGAGGTGCCGCCCGTGTGCTGCAGTTGCCCTCAGCTGCAGGAGGTCAAAGGGCCTCCAAAACAGATGCCATGCCTTTGACTTTGTCAGTTATTTCCAACAAAGAATATAGCCAGTGAAGCAGGAATTGCTTTTGAGAAGCTAGAGAGGAAAAGGAAAACTTTCCTTAGCAGTACAACAAATTCTTTCCCATTCATAGAAGAAAAGCCTGAAAATCCTTTGACTGTCATAAGCACAACAGAAAGGTTTTTCTGAGAGAATTCTGTGTGGAGCAAACTGGTGATGTGGCTTCAGAATCTTTTCCCTCCTGGGGTCAGCTGAAGAGGGCGCTTCTTTCACTGGCAAGGAAAGGCAGGCAGAAAATTGAGTGACCAAACATGCCCTTGAGGTGAATTACTGGTGTCTGCTTTCTATAACGCAGATAATTGCCTCAATTCCCTGCCTCCCTTTGAAGTTAATGAAGAGTTGGCTAAGGCAGGCTTACCTCCGGAAAGGCCTCAGTTTGGTTCTGGGCATGTGTTCCACTGGTCAAAGTTGTAGGAATTTCATAGAACAAACTGATGTTTTGTTTTTCCAGTTCAAAAAGAATAAGCAGTCCCTGCTTTTGAAGGATGACAGCTGAAGATTGTGCAAGGAAGATGCCAGTTTACAGCCAAAAGCTCAGGTTGCATTTGAAACATGTTTATGTAGTGCAAATAGCAATTTAAACAAAGTGTTTACCAAAATGTAACAATTCAAGGGAGTATTATTGCTTTCAAGGTTAATGGGGACATTTCGATTCTCAAATGCAAGTGAGAACTACCTTCTACTAGTTCACATGAAAGATTAAATAGATGCAAGAATCTTTTAAATTCTGGTAAGAAATGAATACTTGATTTGTTGTCCATACTGCCTCTTAATGAGTAGGAGTCGATGATGTCCTTAGACCAATCATGCTCTGTGGGGACTAGGGCATTTTGCTAAATGGCTAGTACTATAGTGAACTTTGAGGCACCCCCATATCCATGAATCTGTGTCTTTAGCCAGCAATGGTAAAAGGTGCTAAAATTTTCTCTTAGCACTTTGAACTCGTAGGTGAAATCTTGCAATAACTTGAAAATTTTACCCAGGACAAAAAGGTGAGATCAGTGACAGTCACATGGACCCATAGTTCTTCCAGTTCCTCCTACTCTCCCCCTCCAGCTTTGCAAAGTCCTGGCCGGGTGCTCGTGTAGCTTCATGGCAATGGGAAAAAGTTCCTCCTGCAGATCACCCATGGCATTGCTGTGGAGGCCGGGAGAGACACACGAGTTCCATTTGTTCTAGTGGACTCACCTTCCTGACCACAGGCACGGCCCACCCACAGCGACTTCAGACTCAACACCAGATGCAGAAGGAGCAGCCTGGCATAGACTTCTGCCCCAGCAGTTTTGTAAAGTTGAATCTCTGTAATAAATCCTTATTCTGTGTCATTCTTGCTGGTCTACCTCTATGACCCAATCCCAACTCATGGATTATTAATTCAGGGGCTCAACAGTATCAAAGGACCCAGGTTCTTTCTTGTCTGACATCCTTAGTGGTATTGGCCTTAGTCTTTCTATTTGTCCCTTGTAAAGAAAAAAAAATCATGAAATACCTTCTCAGAATCAGCCCCCTGGAATACTTTTCTTCTCATCCTACTGATCAAATTTCTTCACAGGCCCATGCTGAGCCGGTCCAGTGACAAGAGGGCTATAGTTGCCAGTTTTGGCTCAAACAGATTAAGGCTGATCCTGCTCCAAATCAGGTCCATTCAGAGAAAGGTGAGTCAAATTTAAGTTTTGTGAAAGGGGGTAGAATGAACAATTTGGGGTGTCTGTCATGCTGTATCTCAATTGGTGGCCTCCTTACCATTTCAAACCAGTGAGAAAATACTTAACTGGTATTAATTTAAAATACTTAATGGGTAATCTAAAGTACTTAAGATTTTTTTTCCTGGAATGCTAATTTTAAAAAAGCCTTTATAAAAAATAAATAAATAAAAATAAAAAAATAAAAAAGCCTTTATAAAAATAAGTTTGAAATTACCCTTCAAGAAGCCAATATTTACATATTGAAAACATCTCTATATCCCAAGCCGGTTCTTAGAAATTTGCTGTTGTCACACTGCCAGTCCTGAAATCGGAATGCTATTATTTCTCCATACCCAGCCACATACACTATCAGCAAACTTCATCTTGGGAACACGTAATACAATATTTAATATGTTACAATTAGATAACTCACTTGTTTCCTTTTATTTAAATTGTGATATCTCACTTGTTTCCTTTTTATTAAATTGTCCAAGATTATGAGGAAGCAGATCTCAATGGAATACCTGTCATAACATTGTAGCAAAAACAGCATTAACAAAATCATGTAAAAGTTACGGAATTGTGACTCTGAGGTCAGCTGATGGAGAAATTTAGACCAAGTGGCACCAACACCCCAATTCAGAGTTTGCTTCCACGAATAAACTATAGGGGAAACTATAGGGTCAAAATCTTGATCAATTTAAGTCACAAAACGGCTGATTATAGTGGCAACTTCATAAGCATTAACAATAGATTATTTCTTTTCCGTAAGCTGATGATTAAAATTGAGGAGAACATATCACGGAGTCTTTGGTATTCTTTTCCTCCTTGCATAAAAATTTGCAAATCTAAATTTATCCCAAGGCTGATTAACAATATGCCAACTGAACTAGAAGAGTTTATCAAATTATCTTCATGACTAGAATCACTAAACTATGAAAGCCTGGTGTTGGCTGGCATAACCCAACTTGAAAAATGTCATTTCTTGGGTTGATTTTGGCCTCTTTCCCTAAGTGATCTTGAAGATACTGACATTCTTACTTGTTGGGGTCCCTAAGATTTATCACACTAAATCTAAATATAAATCTAATACTAAATCTGATATAACCATTTATATAAAACTAGAGTAAAGTATCTTCTTAAATTGTCTTGGTTTCTAGGCCCTGGTTTTTTACCTTTTTTCACTAAGGTAACTTCTACATGTACCTGTTCTCCTACCCATTATCAGTTGATGACATTTTTTTGAAAAGTAAATTCCAGGTTAATATGAGGGTACAAATCACCAGGTCAAATATTTATTTTATTAGGTAGTCTCTCTCTGGTGGCTTTTCCCCCACAAAAAATGTTTGCCAAACATCCCCACCCCATGCCCATTCAGTGAGAACACTCCAACCCCTCCCCTGTTATCCTTGCCCCCAATTTGAAATGAGTTTTTCTCCTATTTGGGCATGCATTAGATCTTTACTGACTTCATATTAATATTGAGTACACTGGATATTTTTCTTTTCCATTCTTATAATACTTTATTTATTTACTTTTTTTGAGACAGAGCCTCAAGTTGTCACCCTGGGTAGAGTGCCATGGCATCACAGCTCACAGCAACCTCTAATTCCTGGGCTCAAGCGAGTCTCTTGCCTCCATCTCCCAAGTAGCTGGGACTACAGGTGCCCGCCACAATGCCCGGCCATTTTTTGGTTGCAGCCGTCATTGTTGTTTGGCGGGCCTGGGCTGTATTCGTACCTGCTAGGTCAGGTGTACGTGGCTGGCGACTTAGCCTGTTGAGCCACAGGCACGGAGCCTTTTCTTATAATACTTTAAGAAGAATGTGTTTCATCTTCACCCAGGATATTACAAAAGATATGAAGTCACCATCTTTTTTTTATGTCTGAATAGTATTCCATGGTGTGCATGCACCACAATTTATTAATCTATTCCTGAATTGATAGGGTGTTTCCATGTTTTGGCAATGTACAGTGAGTTGTGACAAACAGTCTAGTACAAATGGCCTTATGATAAAATGATTTTTCTTCTGGGTAGATGCCTTGTAGTAGGATTGCAGGTTCAAATGGGAGGTCTAATTTGAGTTCTTTGAGGATTCTCCATACTTCTTTCCAAAGAGGCTGTATTAGTTTGCAGTCCCACCAGCAGTGTAAAAGCGTTCCCTTCTTTCCACATTCACTCCAGCATCTGCAGCTTTGGGACTTTGTGTTATGGGCTAATCTTGCTGGGGCTAGGTGATATCTCAGGGTGGTTTTGGTTTGCATTTCTCTGATGATTAGGACAATAAGCATTTTTTCATATGTTTGATGGCCATTCATCTTTCTTCCTTAGAGATGGTTTTATTCATGTCTCTTGCCCCGTGTTAGATGGGATTGTTAACTATATTTTGGTTGATTAATTTGAGCTCTCTGTAGATTCTAGTTATAAAGCCTTTGTTTGATCTATAATATGCAAATATATTTTCCTATTCTGAAGATTGTCCACAAATCAGTAGCCTTTGTATATACCAAAACAGTCAAGTTGAGAAGCTAGTCAAGGACATAATTCCCTTCATAGTAGCTTCAAAAAAAATGAAATACCTAGGAATATACAAGAGGTGAAGAACCTCTACAAAGAAAATTATGATACTCTAAGAAACAGCAGAAGATATTAAATGGAAGAACATCCCCTGCTCATGGATAAGAAGAAGCAACATTGTTAAAATATTTATACTTCCCAAAGAAATCTATGGATTCAGTGAAATCCCTATTAAAATACCAACATCACAATATCAAGATTTGGGGAAAATAATTCTTTGTTTTGTATGAAACCAGAAAAAAAAAAACACATAGCAAAGGCAATTCTTAGTAATGAAAACAAAGCTGGGGCATCACCCTCCCAGACTTTAGGCTAGTTACAAGTTCACAGTGATCAAAACAGCATGGTATTGGCACAAAGAGAGACATAGACATTTGGAACTGAATAGAAAACCATAAAATGAAACTAACATCATATAACCACCAAATCTTTGATAAACTAAACAAGAGCACACATTGGGGAAAAGAATCCCTATTCAATAAATGGTGCTGGGAGAACTAGATAACCACATGTAAAAGATTGAAACTGGACCCACACCTTTCACCACTTATAAAAGTTGATTCAAGATGATAAAAGATTTAAATCTAAGGCATGAGGCAATAAAAATCCTTGAAGAAAGTATGGGGAAAACACTTGAAGATATTGGCCTGGGGAAAGACTTTATGAAGTCTACGTCCATGGCAATTGTCACAACAAAAGAAAATAAATAAAGGGGACTTAATTAAACTGAAAAGCTTCTGTACAGCTAAGGAGATAACAACCAAAGCAAATAGATGACATTTTGAATTGGCTCCTAGTGACAGACATTTCTTCCGAATTCTTGGGGGAAGCCTCAATGCACCCTCCTGGGCTGACTGCAGCAGGAATGTAGACAAATGAGGTAGTACTCTTCTAAGTTGAATTGGAACCTTAACATCCAGGTGTCTATACCCTTATAGGTAGGAGATCAGTGCATGTTGTCTTGAAGAGTAAATGTGATACCATAAAAAAATGGTCACAAGTCCTTACAGTAGTAAAATTGCCTGGTCTGACAAATTTTTGCCTGGGATTGCAGTAAAGAAAGGGAGATGAAGTCACTGGACAGTAATGATGCTGGTCATGTGTTGTCACAGTCTTCATTTCTTGTAGTGGATGGATATTCGGAAAGAGCCTAGAACCAAGAAAAATGAACTTTAAATGTCTGTTTGATACTAGCAGTCCTTTTCAGGGAGAGGTGTAGGGTAGTGAATTGAGTAATTTATAATTAAAGATCCATGAAACAGTTATAAAATAAGTAGTTGAGTCTCATTAATCTCCCTGGAGATGTTAACAGTGGAAAAATGTTTACCTTCCTTCTAGCCCTTATTTATAGGATTAATGAAATATACAAATAAAAGGAAGGTAGCAAAAAGGAAGTACACAATCAAACTAATCTGTAAGAGAATTGTCACTCTCCAAGGAGCCTAGAAGTGGCTGGAAAAGTATGGAAGTTCAACTGTCTGTATTTGTGCAGAAACTACAGCTGGTCCTTCACTACATCTGTATTTGCATTTCTGTCCACTTCTATACAATCTCATGTTCCATGCTCCTATAAGAAGCCTGGATTTTCTCAATGCCACTTCAGATCTTTTCTACAAATAGCAACAGGAGATGAGACAAGCAACCACTTATTTAAGCAAGTAGAGCCTGTTTAATTATAGACATGAGGAAAAACCTAATTGTATTTTTTCTTGCTATATTATCTAGAAATCCTTCCTGCTGTTTTTTAAATCTATAAAAGTCTTCTGTGATGATATGTGAATCGGTAAGTACTTCAATTACCTTTTCATAGTGTTTTTATACTATAAATGGCTTGGTAAAGAAAATTATGTCTTACCATATTTTCTTCTGCATTATCAGCATTGCTAGCTCTTTCATCAGTAGAGAGATGGCTCCTTTCTATAAGAAAAAGGAATTTAAAAAATTTCTTTGTAAACACTGAAATTCTCTTATTCTTATCCTCAATATAATGTGGTATTAGAATCACCTTGGTCACTTCTCCTTTCGTGTCTTTCACTGAACAAATGGCCATAAATATATATTCAGTATAGAAACACATCATCAGATAAGTAGTAAGTTTGTATGGATGATATGGTCCCCCAATGGAAGGAACAAAGGCACTTTGACCAGCCCAGCACATTCTGGCTCTTTGGGATTATTGGCCTGGATCCTACCAACTGCTAATAATGGAAACGTCATGGCCAAAGAGGGGATGAGAGCGATCAATGGTCACAGAAGAATGTGGTACATGTCATTTCTCGAGGAAGTCCTCCTTCTGGGCTTACCTAAAATCTGGCCCTTTTATTCATATCCTAGACTAAGAACATTTTAAAATAGAATAATAGAAAAGGGACTTTAAAAATAGAACATGAACCACAGTCATATGAAATTACAGTCAGAGAGCTGGAGGTAGGCAAGGTTTTGTGGCTTTTATTGTAACAGCTTCAAATATATCTTCAACCCATCCAAATGTAGGACCATAGAATATACATACACATATATTCACATACGCACACATGAAGTAGCCTACACTGTGACAGAGTTTTTGCCCATATTTTCTGACTGCTCCCCCGGAACCAAAAGCCATTCTTCTGCTGTGGAAGGCTAACCTAGTTGGACTCCATCAGCAGGATATCTATGCCCTTTGGCTTCTCTGATAGGTAGGCTAGAGGTCCCTGAAAATCAGGCATTCATTCTCCTGCTCCTTGCTTATAAAATAGCCTTGACCTGGCAGTGTCTTTCAATTGAAGGTTATTTTCCTTACAAAGCAACTGGTTTTACTTGATTCTCTCCTTCCAAGTTTTGGGAAGTGGTCCGTTGTCCATGTCCCTTCAGGTTTAGGGTTGGACTCAGGTACTCCTGGCCCCGGAGGACTGCACTGTGTTCTGAGTTCCCCTTTAGAGAGTCTGGTGTGCCATGCACTTTCTGTTGGAAATTGACTTATGCAGAAATTAGCTGTCATTCTTGAGCAGTGTATGTGGCACCCTCTCTCCCATAATTTGAACCTAATCTAATCACAAGTATCATTATATAGTACCATTGGGGGACAAACTAGTCTGTGATCTCTTTTGGCCAGCTAGGGGAGAGGAACTAGCCTGCCTATTAGTACAAATGATGATGGGGTTAGAAGTGGTGTAACTTTTGATGTCACCCTTAAAACTATCTTCAGTAATGGTTTTTGCCATAACCCAAATCTCCTAACGTCAGCATAGACAATAGGCTAATATAAACCAGAAGAATATATGGAAGGGACATAGAATCTATCTCAACTTGCCAGAAAAGCCAGAGCTTCTCAGGAGGATGATGAAATAAAGGAAAGCTTCTGGGGGCCTAGGCCGGCCTCTGCCACGAGGTTAGCTAAGCAGTTTCAGGTGATACGCACAAACCTGTCTCACATGCCCACTTAGCACTGGAGCTCACTGCCAGGATTCCTCTGTCCTCAGTTGTAAAACAGATAAACTAGATCTAATTTTTCCCCAGATCCCTTCCAACTCAAATTCTGTTACTAAAAGATCTAAAAGTGTTTTAAGAAGTTCAATGACATCTTAAGATATTTTAAATTACTGTAAGTAGTATGGATTTATTGTATAAAATTTAGTTTATAAAAATGACCCATAAAAACAATGCAGTTTTGATTGGCACCAGCTATAGACCAAGCTTAGTAAGAACAGAACCCAGGGATGGAAGTCGTAAGCAAGGACATAAGTGTCTAGGCTTCCTTCCAAGGTGTGAGGAAAGGGGAGAATCCATACTGCCATCACACTAAAAGCAACTTTTTAAAAGCCTTAGCTTCTTTTTAATACTTTTTAAAATTTCAATATATTTAGGGGGCACAGTAGAGTTTTGTTATATGGATGAATTGTATAGTATGAAGTCTGGAATATTCAGATCCATTTACATGCCCATCATCCTGTACATTGTAACCGATAGGCAATTTTATATCCCTCACCCCCCTCTGTGTCTCCAATGTCCTTGCCCCACTCTGTATGACCATGTGCAGCCATCGCTTAGCTCCTGCATATAAATGAGAACAGGTGGTATTTGGTTTTCTACTCCTGGTTTATGGCACTTAGGATAATGGCCTCCAGTTTGACCCAAGTTGCTACAAAAGACATTATTTTGTTCTTTGAGCTGTTTTTTTTTCTTTGCAGGGTGAATAAATCATGCTATTTATCATTTTAATGCCAGATTTTTTTGTTGTTGTTAAAAAACCCACATAATTTTCTTTTGATTTTACTAGTTCTCTTATTAAAAACAGTAGAAAAAATGGGAATGGCTGTATGTTACAATCAGTGTGTGTGTGTGTGTGTGTGTGTGTGTGTGTGTGGATGTATGTATATATGTTGGTGTGCCTCTGTTATTTAACTCAAGATCAATTCCTAGAAGTGAAATGGTTAGGTAGAAATAAAGCATTTGATACATTTTCTGAATTACTCCCCAGAAAATTCAGATCCATTTACATGCTCAGTAGCAGCATGTATTTTCGTGTTATCTTTAATACACAAGATATGTAACATGCAGGGGTAGAGCCTAAATTATTCATGAGATATTACCTGTGCTGGAACTGTTACAGGCTGAGTAATATCTTACTGCCAAAATCAGAAGAACCACAAAAATGAGAAGACCCGCCAAAATCCCAAAAAGTCTGTTCCAGAAAGCTGTTCCTTGGCTCAGTTCTAAATAAAACAAAGAAACAAAGTCTGTGAACTGGAAGAAAAATTACCAAATAAGAAAAGTGTGGGTGGGTGTGGAGTGCGTTTGCTATTTTTAAAATCAGTTATTTTTGCATTACAGGTAGGAGGCAGAATTCATATACATGGTGAAAAGGTCCCTTAAAGATAAAACCCAGAGCCCATTCTGGATGGGAACGTTGGTCCTGAGCTTATAAAGTATCTCCCAGGGTCACCATCTCTATTGTGGGAGGCCTGCAGATGCCATAATCCCATCAGAGCTTGGTGTAGGTGGGAGGAGATGAAAGAGTCTGAGAACTGGAGAGGCTGTAAATCTCATGCATTTTAAGTGTCTATTGTCTCACATGGTAATAAGAAAGTTAGCATATTTCTATAAAGGAACATTTATGACTATAAACTAGCCTAGGCCCTGTATTCATCTTGGAGGATGAAGTGAGGGTACAGTCCACTTCTGGCTTAGAGAAGACAGTATCTTAAGGAAACAGTGATTAAAAAGTTCACAGGTTATAAAAAGTACTGAGTAGTTTGAAACCATGGTCTTGAGTTGGAGGTGACAAGTGACCACAGGGATGATACAGTAGTCCCCACATATCTGTGGGAACATGTTCAAAGACCCCCTTCGACAATATCTAACAAAGTATGTAACCTAGATGAAGCATGAATTTCTTTTTCCTTAACAATTTTGTGGATAGATTTGTTCTTGCTGAAGATATTAGCAACCTCAGCATATGTTTCTGGTTTGGGTTTTTTCTTCCCCTTCAGTTGAAAACTTTCACCTTTTCACTTTAAGGAAGCACTTCATGGCTTCTCCTGGATATCTGAATTGCTGACATCACTACTCTTGCACTTTAAGTAAAATAAGGGTTTCCTGAACACAAGCACTGCAATCCCAAGATGATCAATCTAATAACTGAGATGTCCAGGAAGTGACTAGTGTGTGGATAGTGTGGGGAGGCTGGACAAAAGATGATCCATGTCCTGCATTGGACAACATGAGATTTCATCACTCAGAACAGCATACGATTTAAAACTTACTATTAATGTCTGGAATTTTCCATTTAAAATGTTCAGGCTATGACCACGAGTAAAAAAACAAGCATAGGAAGCAAAAGATAAAGGGGAGTCTACTACCAGCACTCGGAGCTCCTCACAAATAACTGGAAGAACCTAAATTTTCTCCAGCAGCTTGGATAGAATTAGAGTTGTTGAACCTGGCATTGATGGAAATGGGGGCCTCAGAAGCCAGGAATTTGAAAAGCCTGGGTTACTGAAGTCAGAACTCTGTTAATCTTGTGATCTACTAAAAAGTAGGGGAGCAAGCCGAGTACAAAGGCCAATTCAGAAGAAAAAACAGTATGTTCTAAAACAAATAGCTTTTGATTTGGTTAAAACTTTTGACATTTTAAAAATTCTTTTTGCTTATTTAAATATCTACACCCACAATTTGGTTGAATTCTGAAACAAGATGGGATGGAATCAAACCAAATTGTGTGCTTATACATTTAAATAAGCAAAAAAAAAAAAATGTCAAAAGTTTTGACCAAGATATACATACATTCTTGAGTAAAGCAGTGTCCATTAGGAGACTTTGGAACACTTTACAATAGTAATATTTCATTCTGTACATAAAAAGATGTAAATCTACTAAAACCACAAAAAACTTAGCACTTTTGGAAAGTAGGGTTAGACAGAAGGGGGACAGTTTTTGGTTTTTATACTTCACGTACTCCTATGGACTTACAAATTTCATACACAGTGTATTTCTCTCTCTCCTCTCCTCCCCACCACCAGCCAGTGTTTTTCAACCTTTTTTTTTTTTTTTTTTTTTTATCTCAGGGCACACGTAAACCTAGACTTGAACTTGCGCAGCACTTCCTTGTCTGGGTGCTTGGGATTGATATCAGTGCTATCATGTGATGAAAATGGTACTTTCCCCTCTCTGATCTCCCTCTCCAACACACATATATACCCAATCACAAAAAAATATCAGGCAAGTCCTAATTCAAGGGTATTGAATAAAATATCAGGCCAGTACTCATCAAAATTTCAATGTCCTCAAAAGCAATGCAAAACAGAGAAATTGTCACAGTCAGGGGAAATGTAAAGAGACTTGGCAACTAAATGCAACATGGGGTCCTGGATCAGAAAAGACACACGGGGTATATGCTAAGGACATCTGAGTAAAGCATGGGCTGCAGTTAAAATATATATATATATATATATCTCTATTCAAACAAACATCAATTTTATGAACATACTATCAGTTATAAAGTAATGGGTTTTTGTGTGTTTTTTTGTTGTTTTGTTTTTGTTTTGATCCTTAACAAAGAAGGGGTCTGACTCTTGCTCAGACTGGTCTTGAACTCCTGAGCTCAAGCCATCCACCCACTTCCACCTCTCAAAGTGCTAAGATTGCAGGTATAAGTCACTGCACTCGGCCATGAGGTAATGTTTTTCAATAAAACATGACTTTTTCCACCTGTTTGTGTCCTCCTAAAAGTCTATACAGCAGTCCCCCTTATCTGCGGTTTCACTTTCCAAGGTTTCAGAGTCAATTGTGATCTGAACATACTAAACAGAAAATTCCAGAAATAAACAATACATATGTTTAAATTGCATGCCATCTGAGTTACATGCTGAAATCTCATCCCATCCTGCTCTGTCCCACCTGAGATGTGAATCTGCTTGGCCAGATATCTGTGTTACATATGCGGCTGCCATTAGTCGTTTAAGAGTCATCTTGCTCATCAGCATCCGCTGTGAAATGGCAGTGTTTTTGTTCAAGCCATCCTTATTTTGCTTAAGAGGAGCCCCAAAGCACAAGAGTAGTGAAGCTGCCAAATTAGATATGCCAAAGAGAAGCCAGAAAGTGCTTCCCTTATGTGAAAAGGTGAAGCTCTTAATGTAACAACAACAACAAAAAATCACATACTGAGGCTGGGAGGAACTATGGTAAAAAGGAATCTTTTACCCATAAAATTGGGAAGGAAAAAGAAATTTGTGCTAGTTTTTCTGTCGTACCTGAAATTGCAAAAGGTATAGATGTGGTGCATTATAAATGCTTAATTAAGACAGAAAAGGCATTACACTGGAGAGTGGAAGACAGGAACAGAAACACATTCCAACTGGTGGCACTGTGTCGCACCAGAAAGCAGACGAAGATGTCAGCCAGGGATCACCTGAAGTGAGTGACACCAAACCATTCATTACAAGTGAGAGAGGGTTACACAGATTTGGTAGGAGGCTGGGACTGAAAACAGGAAATGCACTGAAGAGGCTGCTTCTGCTGACAACAAAGCTGTTGCCGCCTTCCTGGCAGAGCTGAAGGTAAGAAGGAAGGATGTCATCCAAAGCCAGCTTTCAACTGAGACGAGAGCGTGCTCTCGTGGGAGATAATCCTCAGTGGAACCTACATTCATAAAAGGGCAGAGGCGGCGCTGGGGCGTGCAACATGGAAGAACAGATTCTCTCTGGCACTGTCTGTGGTTTTAGGCGGCCTCTGGAACATGTGTCTGGGAACATGGGCCCTGAGGATAACGGTGGCACAACTCTACCTATGTGAAGGAGAGATTACATAGAAATGCTAAGTTGATTCTCTAAAGTATTTGATAGGCGATTCTTTCCCCCTGAAGAAAATTCTGCCATGTATAGCTGCTTCACACTTTGTCCATGACCCTAAGATTCCCTCATCTGAGATTTGCCCAAGGTCACGTATGGATTTAGCAGCAAAATTTAGCCAGAATGATTTCATTCTATTCAGTTCAGTACAACCTTAATTGGGCAGATCTGCATTCTTAGAATCTCACATCTCCCCATTTGGGCCTCCTTTTCTAACATAGTATGTCCTGGGCAAGGCTACAAATGGAAAATTGTAATTCAGAGTAGAAAACCAAGTTCCTTGAGAGGGTGGTGTTTAGGGTACCGGGACTGTTTGCCTTGTTCTCCGTCTTGCAAGGGTGTTTCTTGCTAGGGTCTTTGCCCACCTGGCCTTTTGAGAATGAGATGTTCTGACAAGCCTCTTCCCTTCGTCAGAGATGAAATGGTCCTGATGTTTTACTTTGCGTGAACTAAAAATTGGGTATCTGGGTAGGAAGATGGGCCATATGTGGTCGTAGGGACATTTCTTCCTGATTATTTTTTTACATTCCAAAATGAATGCAACATGAGGCAAGATTTTTAAAAATAGACTGTAGGCTTAACTATATTTTACATAAAACTGACACTCTTACATTTTGAGAAAAATAAGAGCTTCAAATGCATCCCAAGTTTTTCATTCTATATTCTCAAAGTGGCAGGTCTACAAAGGGAGCATTATGGCTCAGTGTCTGGAAGCTTCTAGACTGAAGACCACACAACCTAAGGACGACTTTGTGCTCTGATCTCCATCTCACTGTGAGAATCACCAAAACTTTCAAATCTGTTGTTACTAATTTTCACAATTACAATGATAGGAATATTAATATTTTTAAAATATACATTCCAAATGACTTTAATACCTTATTAAAGGGTACAAAGAGTTGTCCTGGTGGCCCACGAGGTGATATTGGTAGTTTAAGGGAGCATCCAACTCACGTAGGGAGCCAGTGCACATTTCATGGCTATGGTTAGGTAATGAATTTTGGCTAACTAGTTAATTTTGGCTAACTGAGTTTGGTTAACTATCAACATAGGCAATAATGAGCTGGATTAGGCATACACGTGGTGATTTAATTATTGCCTGCTGACTGTTTCCCCCAAGTTCCTAGACATTACCATACCTACCTATTATTCAGCAGAGCCCCAATTTTAATTTCCTAATGTGCCGATAGCCTCAACTTCCTAAAACCCAGGCCCTAAGGCATATATTAGGCCTAGCAGTGAGCAGATATTAAAGATGCTTACTCTAGGACGTCATCAAAATATATAGGTCTCTTCTTTATTTCTGAAGCCCTGAAATCCTGAAGAGGAAATCTGCAGGATTATTTTTTTCCAATAGAGGACTTTTGTATGGTTGAATGGAGGTTGTCTATATCCTGACTTGAAATATCCCTATAGATAATATAGAGAAATACTAATGTATTCTTTAAAAGCCCACCTCTCTGTATGTTAGTTACCTACTTCTAATGCTATAGCTAAAACCCATCACCCCCACGTGCAACTTACCTACGTGCAGTGTGTGGATGGTAAGTAAGGTATATTTGCTTGAAGAAATATTACACAAATATTCTCCACTGTCTAAAAGACTAAGATCAGTCAAATTCACAGAGAAGTCCCTCTGGCTTATCAGCTCTTTGTTCAGTGACAATCGGGGTTCACTGATAATTATTTTTTGTGAGGAGCTCAGATATGAAGCCAGGACAAAGGACGTTCCATGTTCCACTCTGGACCAACTAACTCTGAAGTCTTGGTTTAGCAAAGAAAAATTGCTCCCAAGTTGACATGAAAGAGAAACGTGTTCACTTTGCTTCTTATGAAGGCCACCTAGTAACAGAATAGAAAAGCAAACATCACTGAAGATAAACATTTCGAATGAATTTAAGTTACATTTAGAGGTTAGGGAACAAAGGTGCTGATAATATTGATATCTTTTAGAAAAGATACCTTTTTGAAAAGCAATTCGATATTGCTCCATTTATATTGTAGAGTTTCTTGAAAAGTTTTACTACCATCAAATCTCAAGTCTCAAGACTTCAAGTCTCCATTTTCCAATTTACTACTACCATTTTCAAGCAATTAGATACTGCTCAATTTAAGTTGTAGAATTTCTTGAAAAAAAAAAGTTTTGCTACTACCATTTTCAAACATTTGCTACTCCCACTAACATTAGTTTAGGCCTTCAAGGAAGCCAAGACCAGCCAGGGAAGTGATGTCCCTGGGTTTAACTTTACAACTTCACAGTGAGCATTCAGGATCACTGCTACCAATTATGAGCCTTTAAACTTAATGGTCCTCTTCTATGTTCAAGCACTGGTGTTGCCCAGGACTCCTCCTGTCATGTTACTCTACCTACTCCTTAGAGATTTGTTAACTTTTTAATGCTTTCAACCACTTCTTAACATCTTTATCTAAACAATATCTATTTTCCTGCACATAATATTTCCAAGTGCCTGCATGTAATCTCCCCAGACTGAGCTCTTTTAGAAGATGGATTTTCTGCTGGGTATTCCCAGCTTGTCTCTCCACATCCAGCTTTATCTCATCCTTACCTTTCCGTAGGCTCCATGGACTACGATGGATAGTTCTACCTGGCTTCAGACTCACATGCCTGTGGTAAGTGATATCAAAGCAATCCTTCAGAAGTGCAAATCCAAGGTCTCTCTGACACTTCGAATCCCTCCTTGGCACCATCCTACCTCCTGGACTGTTCATCTCTTAATCCTCTAGCTTCACCCTCAAACACTTTATGCTTCCACAAATCCAGACAAATTTATACCTCCATTTTTTTGCCTAGAATGCCCCTGTTCTCCTGGAATATCCTACTACTCTTCTAAAATTCTTCCCTTATGCAACTTCCTTAAACACATATTTTGTAACAACCCCATTCATACCCAACCACAGTTGGGAAAAGAATTAATCACTCCCTTTCTATGCTATGTTTCCAATTTAGTTTTATTTCTATGTGTTTGTGCTAATGCTGTGAATCCAGAAATGAGTAAGAATCCACATTCTTGAGTTCACTGTCTAAAAGCCATAAAGCTTGGCACATAAAAGATTCCCAGAGGCAAGACAATCACCTAAGCCCAGGAGTTGGAGGTTGCTGTGAGCTGTGATGCCATAGCACTCTCCTGAGGGCGATAAAGTGAGACTCTGTCTCTACAAAAAAAAAAAAAGATTCCCAAAAAGACAAAAGAGTGCTGACCCTGAGGAACTGTTGGTGCTTCAGGACACTCAATCCTAAAGAAATCCTCGGAGAAATTATTTTCCAAGGAAAATATTTATAATCTAATATTAACCTTTTCAACCCTTTCCCTGTGCTTCTATTGCTACCTGATGGAAAATGAACCTTGGGTTGCTAATATCTTTAACACTGGACTTATGTAATGGTGATGAATCACTCAGTATTTTTATTTTTGCTATTTTGAGAATATGAATCCCTGGGGAAGTGAAGGCTAGAAAAAAAATAGCTAGTATTCCCCCCCCATCCCATATAAAGGAGAGTGAAAGAAAATCTTTGTTTTGTTACTAATATGAAAAAAAACTTTTCCTAGGAGTTGAATAGGGAGGTATCTAATTTTTCTGCCCCCTAATATTTCCTTAAATACTAGTTTATAGATAAAGAAGCTGATCAGAGTTGGAGTTTGTTCAAATAAATAAGAGGAAGTGTTAAAAACTGATGATGCTGAGGGGCAGCGCTGGTGGCTCAGTGAGTAGGGTGCCAGCCCCATATACCGAGGGTGGCAGGTTCAAACCCAGCCCTGACAAAACTGCAATAAAAAATAGCCAGGTGTTGTGGTGGGCACCTGTCGTCCCAGCTACTCGGGGGGCTGAGGCAAGAGAATTGCCTAAGCCTAGGAGTTGGAGGTTGTTGTGAGCTGTGTGATGCCACGGCACTCTACCGCGGGAAATAATGTAAGATTCTGTCTATACAAAAAAAAAAAAAAAAACTGATGATGCTGGGACAGAGGCAATGGATATAGAGACTAGTCAGAAAGAATACTACTAATTAGTTGCATTTTTGTGTGTAGCTAAAAGATTGGGAAGAATTAGAGGTTATGGTCTGCTGAGAGAGAAGTAAGTATTCCTTCTTTCCTTCTCTGATTTTTTAAAGTGCAATGCAGGTAGAAAATCTTGTTTGGAGAATGAGCCATTGAGAAATACAGTAATAGTCATAGACTTGCTTCTTTCCATTTCACAAATGCTTTTGTTCAACTCAAATACTCAGCAAAGTTAAGAATTATTTCCGTTTTATTAATGAAGAACTAATGGTCAGAAGTAAAAAAAGATTGCTTCATATAATACAGCCCATAAGGATTAACCCTAGGTCTTCAGATGGATTTTTGTTTCTTGTCTATTCTTGTAAGTCAATCCTATTACCTCCAACCTGACGTAGCACTCATCCACACAAAGTCCCATGACACCTACCTTCCCTTGTCCATCGCCCAATCCAGGTTTGCTTCAGCAATGAATTTTCAATAGTACATTCATAAGATGAATTTGATCCTGTAATATTCTGTGTGCTATTAATATAAAAAGAACCCAACGGCCCAATTTCTCCTGTGTTCTTTTCAGAGACAGGTATAGAGCTGTCCACTTTCCAGGTGATAATTGGACGAGGATAAACACTGAACACACTGCATATTAAGAAACTGTTTGTGTTCCTCTTTTCGTACTTCATCACGGGCGTGAGGAAAGCTATATGGTAGAAAGAAGGGGACGTGAAGACCTATCATCATTAAGCTTCTTTATGGGCCATCTGTGCAGAATACTTTTTAACACTCATGAAATGAAAAGCTAAGTTTTATGAGCAAAACTCAGCAGAGACTGAAAGGAAAAAAAGACCTGTAGAACCTTTAAGATGGAGTGTAGTTATCTGGAAGAAATAAACAGGAGCTTCATGGGACCATGTCAAATAGTAGTCTTAATTCTCGGGAACACAGCTGAAAAAAATTGAATGGCCTCATCGAGCAACCAAAATGAGGGTGTCACGGTCTATAAAGAAGAGTTCATGCAGCACTCTAAACGCCCCAGACACTGACTCAGAGTGCCTATTTGACTTTGTTTACACACAACTCTTAGATTTCTGAAGCAGCTGAATAGGTCAGAGGAAAAGGAACAAGTGCTAGGGAAAAAAGAACATTAGTAAATACTACCTATATATACATAGTATAATTATACATTATTGTACTATATATACACTATATCAACTTATATGCATATCTATATATGATCAGCAGCCTGATCGTTAACAGACCACACCATCAGGAACCCTTGGTAACCTGATAATTAGAATCCATGAAGGTGTGTTTGAATTTCTTTGATTTTAATTGAACACCTGTTTGGTTCAATGTAACTGTGAGAATTAGCAAGTTAACATATTAATACAGCTACTATATTAATCATATCAACTATATATGGTTATATATCTGTAGTTATATAGATATGCAATAGAGGGAAGTATATAATATAAAAATTATCCTCATTTATAATATAGAAAAATAGAAAAATTAGAAATACAGAAAATAAAATATCAAATTTTTTAAATTTCAAGTTAATGTGAAGGTACAAACAAGTAAGTTATAATATTTGCATTTGTTAGGTAGAGATTCCCTCTTATATTTGTGTCCCACACACAAAAGGTGCACCATGTACCCTTACATTGTATCCATTAAGTGGGAGCACACCGATCCCCTCTCTTCCCCTCTCCCGCTCTCTCTTTCCCCCTCCCCACAACTTGAATTGAGTTTTTCTTTTATGTGGGCATGTATTACATCATCTACTGGCTTAACATTAATGTTGAGTACATTGGATATTTGCTTCTCCATTCTTGTGATGTTTTCAAACTCTATCCAGGTTAATACAAAAGATGTAAAGTCTCCATATTTTTATGGATACTATTCCATGGTACTCATGTAAAAAATCTCGTTAATCAGTTCCTGAGTTGGTAGGCATTTAGGTTGTTTATTACAGCTCAAGTTATACTTGTCAAAATGTAGAAACAATCTAGTACAAGTGTCTTTATGATAAAATGATTTTTCTTCTTCTGGGTATATGTCTAATAATGTGATTACAGGATAAAATGAGAGGCCTAATGTGAGTTCCTTGAGGATTCTCCATACTTTTTTGCAAAGTGGCTGTATTAGTTTGTAGTCCCACCAATGGTGCAAAAGTATTTTCCCCTTTCCACATCTGTTCTAGCATTTGAAACTTTGGGACTTTGTGATGTGGGTTATTCTCATTGGGGTTTGGCGATATTTCAGGGTGGTTTTGATTTGCATTTCCTTAATGATTAGGGATAATGAGTATTTTTTCATAAGTTTGTTAGCCATTCATCTGTCTTCTTCAGAGAAGGTTCTATTCATGTCTCTTGCCCAGTGATAGATGAAATTGTTCACTATTTTTTTGTTAAACTTATGAAGATGACTTCAGTGGCAATCACAACAAGGAAAATAATCAGACAGGATTTAAATTGAAAAGCTTCTGCATAGCTAAGCATACAACAATTAAAGCAAATAGACACCTACAGAATGGGAAAAGATATTTGCATGTTACAAATCTGACAAAGGCTTGATAACTAGAATCCACAGATAACTCTAATCAACAAAAAGATCAAGATTTAAGTCATTGGCAGAAATTTTTAATATTAAGATACTTGGTTCAGGTAAGACTAAAGAGAAAATGGATACTCTTATACTGATAGTGTCAGTAATACATTAAAATATTACATTTGGTACTTTTTTTCAAACCATTTCCCAGTATTGAGTATAACTACCAAGACGTTTATTGTGTGTGATGTAAAACACTGGAGATGCCTGAACATCAACCAACAGGAGAATGATTATATCAATTACAACATGTCTATGTTAGGAGATCTTAGGCACAAAAGCAATAACATAGAGTTACATGCATTGACTTGGAAGGAAGGTCATAGTGCACGTAGTTAGGAAAAAGACATTTGAGGAAAGCATGGAATGATGTCAGTGCTGTGCTTTGTGAAGACTCACGCACACACTTACCTCCCACCTTTAGCACCACTTTATTTGTGATACTTCCAATTGCAGTCGATACATAACAGTTGTAATTTCCTTCATCCAGAAGGCTTAATCTTCTGAAAGTTAGGGAGGCATTCCCATTGTGAATCTCACTATGGAAGAGGGCTGTCCTGTTTGTGTATTTAGAATCTTGGTTTTCCAAATGGTCACTGCCTTTGTAGTAACTGTGAACATTGATGGTCTTTTGTTTTTGCCAGTGAATTATGATTTTAGACCCACTCTTAAATGAGCAAGGGAGAATTATGTCTTCATCAAGTCTTCCAATGACAACTTGCTCATTTGTACTACTCGTATAATCCAAGAAAGCCAGAAAGAATGCATCTACAAAGAAGGGCAGAGAAGTTATAAGAGAACTAGTGCTGGGCGCTCATTAAGTGTCATATCAACGCTACCAAGAGGAACTTTCCTAGGTCAGCAGCCTAACCGTTAATAACTTACATCATCAAGAACTATTGATATTCTGATTATTAAAAACAAGCCATGAAGCTTAGAAGTTGCGTTTCTTTAATTTTAATTGAGTAGCTGTTTTATTCGATCTAACTGTGAGAAATGGCAACAGCCCAAAGCATAGGCTGGTTTCTTAACCACTTGATCAATTGTCTGGTCTCTCTTCCAATCCTGGCCTGCCTCAGTGCTGGAAATTATGTATATAAAAGAGTCTCATTAATTTCTCATCTCAGAACTTTCATTTTTAACACTTACTATAATAATAATAAATTAGTTTATTTAGCTAACTACAGCCATCAGGCCCCAGAAAATTGAAACATACTTGGTTTGGTAGGATTAGAAAATATTTGGAGTATATAGAAGACAGTTCTGGGCTCAGAAATCTGATATATTTGTAAATGACCCTCAGGCAGGGGAGACAAGGGCAAAAGTTCAAAAGGGAAACAGTGACTCACTCACTTTAACTTTAGGACAACTCTCTTTAGGATATCCTATGCTCTAGTCAAAACGTACTTAAGGAATATCAGTCTGGATATAAACGTGGATGTCCAATCTTCTTTTTTTTTTTCTGTCAACTTCAGAAGTTGACTTCAAAAAGCAAATAAATTCAACTTAAGTGTGTCTGCAAAGAAAATATATCTAGCCACTTCATACTATGTATCATTAAAGGCAATATTGAGTTTTCTTGACCAATTTACTAAATATTTTATGTAGTTCTTGTGCTGTTTGGACACTAAGATATTAGGACTGCAAGGGACCTAATTTATGGACCAACGTGTAAACTCCTCTGGACTTCGGCTAAGGCCTTCCAAGATGAGAGAACTGAGGGCTCACGTGGCTCTGCCACAGTCTGTTCCCTGTGCCTCCCCCTCTGGGGCTCTTTCCACCTGCCATGTCCCTCCTTCTCTTCCTTATATTTAGTTTCCCTACAGAGAGCTAGGTGGGTGTGGTAGTGTGCCAAGAGAAAGATATGGAAGGGCAGGAAAAGAACGAAGTGATTGTCAACCTACGTCCTCTACTAAACCTCTCTTATTTTTCACTGGATAATTAAGAATGTGTGTCATAGTACCTAGCAAAGCTGGTAACGCCTTCTGTCAGGTGTTAAGCGCCAAGCTGACACTTAAAATCAATCAAACTTGCCTGTTTAGTGATTTTATTTCTGGTAGCAGGGAACAGATTAGAAATAGCCTTAATCAGAACAAACAGAAGAAAATATGATTTTGAATCTTCTGGTAGATGTCCAGATTGATCCCTGTTTCTCACTAACTGATCACTTAGGAAAATTCACAGTGCTATGGAGGAAATAGCCACCTTGCATTGTGTACTCATGTTCCTACTAAATGATACAAGAAATGAACAGTTATAGAGAAAGTTACCTTGAAATCCATTCAGAGGTGGTATGAGTATGAGAAAGACAGCCAGCACGCCCTGTGCTTTCATGTCTTATGGGGGTCATATTAGTTATGCTGTCAAAGAAGCCAAATATACATGTTATGGACTTTAAATGCAAAAGGAAATTAGAAAAGAATTATTATAGTGTCAGACTCTAGGAAATTCAACTATGCGCATCTACACAGATAATTCTTTTGTAGACATTAAACATGATATTGTAAAAGGTGGTTCAATGTCAGGAAAGGAAGTTTTTAGAAGGTTGTAGGAGAAAAATCAGATTACAATACAACTTCTAAATAGCATGGTCCCTTTTTAAAAAGCAACACACACTTGTGCATATATGCTACTGAGAGGACACATCACTAAACGCACACTAGGACGTCAACTCTGAAGAGCTGGTTTCACACGGGATGCGCACCTGCCACATGATAGGAACTAAAACATGGCTGTGGCGAGTATGAAGATTTGGCATGCATTCAACAGTCCTTCTCTGGATAATTGCTTACGTTATTTTTAAAGCTTTCTACAATGGACATGCATTGCTTTTATAGTAAAAAAAATTACTAAACCAATTTCAATTCACTATTAAGTGCTAACTGTGGTAACTATGGTATTATTTAAAAACAAAACCTAAAAATATATTCTGAAATGTCCAATAATACAGCAAGCCCCTAAATTCGTGCTTGACAAAGAATGTTTTAAAAACTCAAAATGAGAAAATGCAGATAGCAAAATGTGTACACATGATATAGTTTCAAGTAAAATATCATTGATTTTCTCTGATGATAGGATTACAGATAATTTTCACTCTTTAAGAAATAGCTTTCTTAAAGAATAGTATATAATTGGTTTTGAAACCTCTAAAAGAAAATTTTGAAGATATCACGTGAGAGCCCTATTACAAAAATGTGTTCCTTATTTGTTGTAGGATATAAGCTTTAAGAAGGAATAAAACTATCCTAAAAAATAAAATTAGATTCCTTCACATCTTACCAGAATAAAAACTGATAATAATTAATAGTTAATAATTGATTAATAATTGATAGTTTCACTTTTACATTTTAAAGACTGGAAAAAAATAATTAAATAAACAACCTTCCTTTTTAGCATAACTATACATTTTCCATTTTATCTACATAAAAGTTAGGGCAGCTACGAAAATATTAAAATACAATAAATAAAACATTTAAAATATGACAAAAATGTCACTCAGCTTCTATTTCTCTTGGGGCAATGGCTAAATTATTTAGTAAAGTTGAAACTGTTGTAAAATAGTATTAGTTATCAAAATTAACACCTTTATATTTCTTCCTAAATATAGATGTATTTGAATGTATAACATATGAAGATATATATACATATATATACCCCACAATGATTATCTCTGAATAGTAGGATTAAAAGTAACTGTTAAACTTTGTCTACTATGAAAATATATGAACGTGTAATGATACCTTTTTCCTTTATGGACTATTAAAACTTTAAATTTAATCACAGCCTCTTTCCAGGCAAAAATCAACTCAAATCCCCCTTGATTATTTTCACTTCAGGATATTCCATGTCCACTTTCTACTACATGTTCACCTTCTCACACCCCAGAATGACTCCAGTATTTGCTATCTTCTCTTTGAAACTTCCAACTTTCCCTTTTTTCCCATCTTTTCATCTGATACTCTTGTTAAATCATTGTAATTTTGGATACTCCCTCATCCTCCTATTACCAATTCACCCCATTGTTAGCAGCTGGGTCCACTTTTTCTGCCTCCCCTTCTACCCTCATGAAGGCCAACACCTTCACCATGCTCTGTATCCCACATTTTTGCATTCAAGAAATTTGTTCCTGTAATCAGAACCCTTTCTACTGCATTATCAGGATCTGTCTGCTAGATCAAGTCCATAAGCATAAATGCTTCAATATCAATCTTAAGAACATGAGAAACCCCAAAATTCTTCTGACTCTTCTTAGCTATCTATTTTTCAGCCCCACTCACTTCTTAAAATTATCCCCATTTCTCCTTTCCCTATCCCCCCTCAATCCAATCTGGGCTCTTGTCTACATGTCATAAGGTGCCCTTGTCAGTGTCACAAAGAATGTCCATATTATCAAAAACAGTGGTATCACTTATCACTATCTTCTTCGCCCTCCCAGTAGTGTTCAATAAATTGACTTAGTTTCTTCTTGTAGATTCTTTTCATGGATTCTGGAATACCACATCCTCTGTGTTTTTCCTTCCTTGTTGCTGCTCCTTCTTAGTCCTTTACTAATTCTCCTCTGCATGCCCTGTTTATGTGAAGTATGGACTGGGACTTCTACTTTCTCTACATTCTCTCCCTAGGTGAGTTCCTTTCATGGTTCTGTATGCAATCTGTGTGCTAACAGATTCAAACTTACTGAACCAACCACTCATTTGACCTATTCACTTAGATGCCGGAAGTTAACATGAGACTTTCATTTCATTCCCTGGTTCCCTTTTCCATTGATCCATCCCCTACCCCAAACAAAAGGCAAGAATATCATCCTGTTCCTCTTCCAGTTTTCATCTCAATAATTGCTACCAAATTATGTCAGTTGTTCAGGCCAAAAGCTTAGAAATCAGTCTTGATTCTTCCATTCTCTCATGTTCCATATCTAATCCATTAACCAGTCTCCTTGTTGTTAATGGATTAAATGCTATTCTTCCACTTCTGTTATCATCCTGCTCCAAAGCCACTATTATCTCTTTCTGGGATAGCTAAAAAGAGACATCTGGCTGATTACCATTTTTCCACTTTTGTCACCTTACAATCCATTGTCAACGCAGCAGTTGAGTCATATTTTTAAGATATAAATTATTCTGTAAAATTCCTTTAATTAAATCCCTCCAGTGGCTTCCTATAACACTCAGTAAAATCCAAATTCTTAACCCTAGCATCCCAAGCCTTGAATTCTCTGATTTCTGGTCCAACCTCTCCCATGGCGGTCCACCAAAAGCATTCCAAAAGACTAGGGAACATAAGTGCTTCAATTCAAGGGTCAGCCTGAGCTGAAAATTGGGTACTTGAGAACTATTTAATTCATGCTTTTTGAATGACAAATTACAGTAACTCATTTGTCATCTAAGATAAAGTACTATGAATAAAAAAAAAAAAAAAACAACCTCTTCTACACAAAGGCTTGATTTAGTGTGGTTGAAATAATTTCAGTTTTCAGCTAAATGAGGCAGTTAATGAGTATTTGGTCTTATTTTTATGCCTCAGTTTTATTTTTAGACATTTATTTTCTGCCTTAAAAGCAGCAGAAAGCTTCTACCTTGGATTAAACTAAAGTTACCCAATTTGTAATCAGCACTCTTAGGAAAGGTTTTGAGTATCAGAAGCATTTTGTTCTGGTACGTTTGGGCTGGACTTCAGATGTGAGGGAGAGTGACAAAGAGAGGCAGCCTCTGTGATGGAAAAAAGCAAAAGGAAATTCAGATGCTAAGACTAATCAAAACAGAAGAGAAAATTGAGGCCATTTCTACAAGTATATAGAACAGCTACTTCTAAACCCGTCTCAATAGCTACAGACCAAATGGACTACAGCCATTAGGACTAATCGTGACAATGACAAATATTAGTTTGGGTCAGGTTCTCTAGTCTGTACATTAGCAACACTCAAGGCCATCCCACAATGTATATGTACTTCAAAACATTATGTTGTACTCAATAAAAACATGATGTTATCTTCCAATCAAAAAAAAAACAAACAAAAAAGATGAGTCCTGGCCTCAATTTTCCAATTCTCTTTTTTAAAAGAAATTTAGGATTAATAAGTATACATACAATTAGGTCACATTTTTTGCATTTGTTATATAAAGTCCAAGTGGTAATTGAGCCCTTTACCCAGGAGGTGTGCCACATACCCCTACATTGTACCATTAGCTGGGAGCTCACTGAACCCTTCCCCCTCTTCCCTCTTCTAAATTTAAAAGTGTTTTTCTCTCATGTGAGTGGTTTATCTACCAGTTTCAAATTCATATTGAGTACATGGAATGTTTGCTTTTCCATTCTTGAGATATTTCACTGAGGAGAATGTTCTTCAACTCCATCCTAGTAAATACAAGTGATATGTAAAGTCTCTATCTTTTTGTTACGGCTGAATAGTATCAACTCTCTTCTCTTTTTTTTTTGTTTTTTATTTTTTGCAGTTTTTCGCTGGGTCAGGTTTGAACCCGCCTCCTCCCGTATATGGGTCCGGCTCCCTACTCCTTTGAGCCATAGGCGCCACCTGAATCAATTCTCTTTTTGGACAAAAAATGTTTCACATCACGTACATCATCATGCCAGTTCACAAACTTTCTAAATTCCTGGAAAATCAGCTACTAGGACTCTCCATTCTCCTCTGCATTGTTTTTTAATTCAGTGCCTCCCTACAGTGCAATGGCACAGAGACAATTTATAGAAGAAATTTTAACAAAAGGACAACTCTTTGTAGCAACCTAGGGATTTCTCCTTAGCATCCACTTAATTTTAATAGGATTGACTTTGTTTAGACAGAAAAAGAACAAAAGAACAATTTTAAGATTACCCTCTCTTTACTCAAACTATCTCCCCTGATGTGTTACAGTGAAATCCTACCATTTGGGGGATTCATATATTGGGTTAAAACTTTGAATCTCTAGGGATAATATCTTTGGCTTAGGCTTATTTTTTTTCCAACCAACCTAGAGTACACAGCAGCACATTTTTGGGAAAGTGCAGGGGTGTAATTGCAGGGCAATAAGAGTGAAGGAAAAAGGGGAATGAAACAAGGAAGAATGGAAAGCAGGTACTAGGTGGTGGCTGCCTCGCTGGTGACATCTTCAGAATACAAAATACAGCCACTTGCTCAGTCACAAGGGATCATCTCTAAACATGTTATTCAGAATTTCAGCACCTCAAAACAATTCAGAGGAAGAGAGCAACAGGAACTAATCTATCTACTGGTTGAAGGCTGTCCCATGGGGAGTTGATTCCCTTGTCCTCTGTGGTTGTTTATCTGGCCCCAGGGGATAGCCCTGAAAAAGCCAGATACCACATCTCACTGTATGACACACCAACCATATGACACCTTGTTTGAGTCTGGCAAATACAAGGTGGGGAAAATCACATTCTTGGTCTCCCTGGCCTGGATACTGCAGCTGCTTCAGTTCTCCCTGTGGTGGGTGCAATAGAGAAAGTGCTGATGACTTTGGCCTCCTGAGAGGAGATGGGTCCGGTCATGACATTTGGAAATGTGGTGGCAAGGGCACTGCGGCCTGCATTCTTCTTGTCCAACTAGCTGAGGGCCTGGGAGACAAGGAAAGCCAAGAAAATCTAAGAAGGCTCATAATTTTGGTCCAATAAACCAAAATTGGCTGTTTTTTAAAATGTCAGACAGTCTGATATTTTGCTAATTAGAAGACAGTTAATTTTCCTCCCAGATCCCTCTTCGATCGCTTCTATCCATTCAGTTTCCAGCACGCACTGCTTAGCTGTTGCTACCTGCTCACATAAGTGCAACCTTCTCTGGAGGGTTGCACTTGGGTGATGGAAGCTGCAGGGCCAGGAGTTACCCTGCTCTGTTCCTCCCTCCTCCGTGGTACCTTCAAGGTAATAAATGTCCTGCGGCTCTGCTCTCCCTCGGGTTCCGGCCAAGCCTCCATCTGAAACCACATTCTTACTTAGCTTCCTCGTCTGCCTCATCCTCCTTCCCACCCTTCTCTACAGGTTTCCTACAAGCATTGAGAACACTGCCTTGTTCCTTGACCACAAATCCCCAGCTCAGGAGGGACTGAGCCCAGAAACAGGACCCAGGAGGAAGCACTTGTACAGGAAACCACACCAAACAGGAGGCTCCCAGGTACTACTCATGCCTCCAAGGACCACTTTCAATCCCTGAACATTTCCTCTTGCCAAAAGTGTAGATTATATAATCCTCCTTAGTAGCCCTCTATCACCTGCAAAAACAAAACAAAAACCACAGTTGGACAGAGTGGTTTTTTTTTAAAGCAAGAATGCTGTAAAGCCAAAAGAAAAACAGACAAAAGAAATGGCCAGGGTTAACAAGGCAGACAGCAGGTGTTTTGTGAAGCACATAAAGGTAGTGATTGAACAAAACTCCATTAAGTGAAGTCATCACCAAACATGTACGCACGAGGCCAAGGACTTGGTGGAAATAGCCACCTCCCCCTCTGTAAAACATCTTGATAGATGCCCACAGCACATCAAGGGCCTCTGGGAAGATACTTGCACTCCAGCCAGTTCAGTGTGTTATTATCATTAAATAGTGTAACAAAACGTTATGTTAATTAAATAGGAGGACAAGAACAAACTTGGTATTTCTTCACTAAGTTGAATAAGATGAATGCTTCAGAAAGGCGAAATAAAAGCAAGCTGCACAAAAGGTCCGCTATTGGATTAGGTGTAGGAGAGAAAATGGTAAAAGACTGAAAGCAAATGGTACAGGTCTAGAAGGAGTTCGATTCTTTTATAACAACTTGAATGCAGAATTCTCTGGTCATTCATTTCAAGAAACAAAAACTAGAAATACTGAATAGTGCATTATTATTATTTTTTTTTTTTTGAGACAGAGCCTCAAGCTGTCACCCTGGATAGAGTACTGTGGCATCACAGCTCACAGCAACCTCCAATTCCTGGGTTCAAGCGAGTCTCCTGCCTCTGCCTCCCAAGTAGCTGGGACTATAGGCACCTGCCACAACACCCGGCCATTTTTTGGTTGCAGCTGTCATTGTTTGGCGGG
>CAUYON010027685.1:0-37305 GCA_963573935.1 Arctocebus calabarensis
TTGAGACAGAGCCTCAAGCTGTCACCCTGGATAGAGTGCTGTGGCATCACAGCTCACAGCAACCTCCAATTCCTGGGCTCAAGTGAGTCTCTTGCCTCCGCCTCCCAAGTAGCTGGGACCACAGGCGCCCACCACAACGCCTGGCCATTTTTTGGTTGCAGCCGTCGTTGTTTGGCGGGCCCGGGCTGGATTCGAACCCGCCATCTCAGATGTACGTGGCTGGCACCTTAGCCCACTGAGCCACAGGCGCTGAGCCTGACATTTTTAATTTGAAGGAAATTTCTCCAATAAGCACAAATTTATTTCATTATTAATATTGCAGATATCTTCTAGGTTTGGATAATAATAATATGAGGTGAAGAGATCTTTCAAAATGAGTAGTGGTTCTTTAAAATATTCATTTAAACAGTTACCTGCAATTTCCCTTTCATCTGAGGGAAATTTCTATTCATTCTTCATGGAATTTGGGGATAAAATCTAGGTCTCTTAGTCTGGTATTTCCTCTCCGCAAAATGTGTAGTTTCCAAAGGATAACAATTTTGTGTGAAATGCAGGGCCAAGGAAAACTCTTACCAATTTTATTTCTGATCTCATTATCCTTCCTACATTTTGTGTAATTGGTTGCCTTTTAGCAGTATTAGTTTTGTGTATCAGGTAATGACTGGGCTGAGGTCAGACCCTGCTTATGACAAAGCCTGTGTAAATCAGGCCATGAAGATATATTTTATTTGCCTTCCTTCCACACATGAAGTGTGGCTGAACCCTAAAAAGCCATCCAACAAACAATCAGATGATGCCAGCTAAAGGAAGGCTCTGTTGCATGTTTTTAACCCAGGTGAATTATTCCGATAGAAACGTCATCTCCCACCTCTCCTAATCCAGCATGAGTACCTAATGAACACTGGATAATAACAGCAACATTTCTTGGGGAAGCTGATCTGATTCTGGATAGCAGGGCTCCAGATCCACAGCTGAATGAATTACTTGGTATTTCCAAGTTTGAAAATGTTTTTTCCCCTTTCAAATGCTCCTTGGCAGCAGGTAAGGAATGTTAAAGCTTCTCTAAGTGCCAATTAAGGCCAATTATAACTCGCCTGGCCTGCTGAGACGGTGGAGTGGAGTTAGTGGAGACTTGTGTTCCTGCAAAATGGAGAACTGGCTGTCACCAATGACAGGAATATAGTATTTCATAACTGTCAACAGCTAGTTCGTTGACCTACAGAATACCAAATGACACCTTTGCTGGCTTTTCCATTTAGGAAATCCTAAGATTTGTGGAATACTTGACTGATTTCTGTAGTAGGAACGTCTCTTATTCTCTGTCTTACTGTTTAACTCTTCTTGCCCTTTAAGTGATGTTGTCCATCCAGTTTCTTCACAGTTGTAATCATAATAGCTAACACTGAACATTTAAGAAGTGCTGGGCATTGTATTACATGTGTTACTGTCTGGATTACGCTACACCCTAACCCTGTGGGAGGAGGCAATTTCTGCTCCCAGGTGAGGACAGGAGTCTCTTACCCACAGCTACACAACCAGAAGTGGTCAGAGTTCAGGCTTGAACTCCAAACCCTTGCCTCCCTCTTTGTTGCTGCTAGCTGCTGCTTTGCTTCAAGTGGGCTCATTCATAGAAGAATTTTTTTCCTCTAAGAAGAAAGAAATCTGTCTGTATCTTAAGACCTAGACACTTATGTATGAGCCTATACTGGGAGATTTAATATCAAAATAAACTTTATTTGGCCAGGATGTTGGGAAGTGGTTTGAAAAAAATAACTTTCTGAGCAGAACAAACAGTATTTGCTTAAACATTTTTTTCAGGGTATTGAGAGGCATATGTACACGTTTAAAACTATGGTTTTTGTATGTATTCTTAGTGTACAAAGTTATATCTTCCTGGCTTAATACTACCATCTTTCCTTTTTCTGATGTAAGTCTTAAAAAGTTCAAATTGTTTCTTTCTAATGTCTATATGAGCTTAAGTACAGAGGTTTGTTAGTAGCATTTAAGCACATTTGCTAAATTTTCATTAGGGTTACAGAAAGACTTCACTCTCAGAAGTGTCATGGATTGCCTGGTTCTCATAATGACTTCCCCTACTGATACTATCACCATGTACAAAAGAGAACATTAGAATAGTAAGCATTTGTGCTAGAAATCCAGCAAGGTGTCTTGTCCGACACCAGCTTCAGTGATATGGAACTGAGGTTTAGCCTGAGAAGGGTCCTCTTACCCCATTTCTGTTCAGCTACTGATGATATCAAAGAAACTTCTCAGTTGCCCATCTGGGAGGGCAGGTGAGGTGCAATGAATAACACCATAACCTGTGACAATCAGTTTTTACAGCCATGGAATTTTTTTTTTTTTCCCTAGCTTAAGAAATGAATCAGTAAACTTTTTTAAAAGTCTGGAAGAAATGTCCTCAGCCTGTGCTTCTAAAACCTGCTAATGGCTCTTCCTTTGTGTTCTTCCAGTGCAGTGGTTCTCAATCTTCCTAATGTTGCGGTCCTTTAATACAGTTCCTATGGGTCGCAACAGAAACTGTTGAGAACTGCTGTTCTAGTGTCTTTTAAGAGGCAACACAGTTTTGGATTGTATGACTGCAAGAAAAATAGCAGGGCATTGTGGTGGGCATCCGTAGTCCCAGCTATGTGGGAGGCCGAGGCAAGACAATCACTTAAGCCCAGGAGGTGGAGGTTGCTGTGAGCTGTGTGATGCCATTGCACTCTACGGAGGACGGGCGATATAGTGAGACTCTGTTTCTACAAAAAAAAAAAAAAATCCCCTTAAACATTGCTGACATGGTTGGGATCTGAATGCTTGCTGTGAACATGGAGCAGTATAGCTACTGTTCTCTGTTTTGAAGCCAATTTAGAATTTGTGTCTTATCTAATGGAAGCTGTTTCCATGCCTCAGAACTCTTTCCCTGCCCTTCCAGACCAAATTATTTCCACACATGTAATTCATAACTTTCTCAAATATACATTGTTTGGTGAATGGGATTCTGTAGAGGAATCTTTTTTCCTTTCCTCTTGACATTAAAAGGAGTTCATTCTATACCATCAGCATTTAAGCCATTATTTTCATAAAACTCAGATCAGTTGGAAGTTTTTTGACAGTAGCAAACAGTAAGATTTGTCCATTACCACGAGAGGGACTATGATAGCAGCTGAGACAGGGGAACAGCCAGACCAGGAAGACACTGTTTACAAGGAGCTGCTCACTGAGAGAAATAATTGGTTAAAAATATGAGAGTTTCCCAGTTTTAGTCAATCCTCCAGTGATTGAACACCAAACTCTGGACAATCAGGTGGATATAAAAATTATACATATTTAACAAATATGTACAAAAAGTGGGATTTTTGTAAGTAAGATTTTTGTGATTAGATATAGGAAGGAAAATTATTATATTTAACTATAACAAACTTTTAAAGTTTGGTAAGGATAAATAGTATAGGGGAAATAAAATATGGAAAAAGCCTACTAATATTTATAGAAACGTTTAACTTGAAGACTTCTAGGCTCTGAAACATAAGATGTATGTTTTCTAATGAATAAAATGAATTTTCTAATATACCTGGCATTAGCAATGCCAGTTCAAAGATATTTCGAGTGTGACTAATTCACATTTTAGCAGGTTAAATTTATAAATTCCATCTTCCCAGTTTTGGCAGGTTGCCTTTCAAATGGAAGGATTAATTTACACCGGCCAGGACGCCTTGTACGACCATATTAGATGAAATTAGACTCCACCCCCTGTTTTCTGTTGATCTGCCAGGACCTTTGTAATTCAAGTGCTTTTTACAGTAGTAGCAAATGTTACATAAGCCCAAACATGGAGCATATTTGGAGTTGGTGGGCAGACCCAAATCATGATGCAAGCCTGCAGTAGCAAGTGTGCAATGAAGCACAACCAAATCCTGTGAATGGAAGGTAATAAGGCGCCTTTCCAGAGCAGCCCTTCTGTGCAAGGGCTGAGAGCTCGACTGGGTAAGTTTTCCGAGCCAGTTTTCAGAGGCCGGGCTTGGCTCAGGGCCCAGTTCTAGATGAGCCTGCGTAAGGTGGGTTAGGTCGTTGCTGATATTACAGAGGACCAAGCCGAGTTGGGAAGAGTTCCTTGGTGCAGGCCTCTTTCCTCCTGGCGTTTGTCCTGAGCAGTCCAGGAGGGGCTTAAGGGGTGAAGGGAGGGAGCTTTGTAGAGCTGGGGGATCAGAGTGGGTAATCGCAGCAGGAGGGATTAGCTGCAGCAAGCTGTCCACAGGAGCCATTCTGAAATGTCATTTGAGTGATCTGGCCAAAGTTCAAAGGCAGACAGGAGCCGAGTTTGCTATTAACTCCAACAAAATGCTGAGGTTTGCACCAAACGGTTCCCATATCTCAAAACAAGGAGAAGCATTGGTTATGTTGCTCTGTAAAAATGGAGGGACATTGAAACACGCTTTAACTGTTTATTTTTTATCTTACTTGTGGTAAGTGAGGTTTCATGACAGGCAGTTTTCGAGTATTTCCTGTAGAATGTGTTTGAAAGCTGTTTTGTCAGATACTTCAAATCAATAGCAAAGATTCTAACAGAACATAGTGTCAAGAGGAAGAACAACTTCGAAATACAAACAGTAACCCCTAGGAACTTAAATTGAGTGTATAAAAATTTAATTATGGACTGACTGCCAGAAAAGACAGTTTTTTTGATTGTGTTAACAAGGTAGCCAGCAGAGCTAAGCTGATTGATTCTACTTGGGTACATGAGGAAACTGTTCTCATGATTATCTTACCTATCTCATGCCTTCTGTCTTCATGTAGGAAAGTGAGGTGACAACTGACAGAGCACGACAAACTGAATTAGTTTTCACTGAATTTGGATTTCATGCCTTCTACGATATAGAGAGCTTGACCAGATGGTTTGAGGTCAAAATTTAGTTTGCTTGTAGGCCTTTAATTAGAAATAGATCTTGAACCTTTAATCTAATTGCTGTTGATACCTCATAATTGTTTTTTCTAAAAACTCTTGTCAGGCTATTTCAGTTTTGCTGTTTCTGGTTTCGTTTTTTGTATATCATTCCTGTGTTAATCTCATTTGTTGACAGCTATGGCCCGCAGGTGGAGCAGATACTGTTTCTTTCCTCAGAAAAAATAAACACGTGTTGCAAACTCATTGAAAACATTGCTGTCCTTAAGTAATTAGTCACCCATTCCTTATTAGTAGAGTGTATAGTGAAGGCTTTTAGGCTATATTCTTAGCATGAGATTTTTTTTTTCCCCATGTTCTTTCTGGTTTCAGGTCTTCTCCCCTGATGCTCCTAGAATAAACTGAAATAAAAAGGATATAAAAGTCGTGGGGGAAACACAGTAAGGATTGTGGCTGATAAGCTCAGTGCAGCATTTTTCAGCAGATGCACCGTGGGGCTGCTGTTCTTCCCTGGCCTGGGAGGGTGGTGCGCCTTATTAGAGTTCCTACACAGAAGTTGCAAATTTTTTTTAATAAACAAAAACAAGACAACTCCTCTAATTTGAGTGTTTTATCAGCTTCTTTATATTGTCTCTTTCCCTATGTGTATATGTAAAAATTGGAGTGGTAAAGGCATACATTTTCCTTTTTTTTTTTTTTTGAGACAGAGCCTCAAGCTGTCGCCCTGGGTAGAGTGCGATGGCATCACAGCTCACAGCAACCTCCAACTCCTGGGCTTAAGTGATTGTCTTGCCTCAGCCTCCCAAGTAGCTGAGACTACGGGTGCACGCCACAACGCCCAGCTACTTTTTTGGTTTTGGCTGTCATTGTTGTTGGCAGGCCCGGGCTGGATTCTGGTGTATGTGACTGGAGCCTTAGCCGCTTGAGCTACAGGCTCTGAGCCAGGGCATAATTTAAAAAAATTTTTTTTTCTTTTCTATTTTGATAATGGCCCTGTATCTTTCATTTGGGAAAAACTGTGACCCTAGACCCAAAATGTGGCTACAGAGATGGCTTGTGTAAGAATTGAGTATGTTTGTGCTTGAATGACACACAGCGTAACATTTTGGCGGTCTAAACTTGTAATGGTAAATTGCTGAAATTGTAGGATTTTTTTTTTTTTTTTTTTTACCCTAACAGAGGATTAAATCTAAACTAACTAGACACTGGTGGTTTTTTGATTTAGAAACTTTCTTTTGTTGGTACCCGAAGAATAGAAACATTTCAAGTAAATGATGGCATGGGGACACAGTGATGTGGGTGGCTGAGATGGTGAGATTGTATTTGTTTCAGGCGGGGTGATTGATGCTGTACTGTGTCAGCGTCACTTGGGTAACACTGCTTCCTGACAACAGCAGAGAAGCTGTTAGCAGAGTAGAAATGTCCATTGCATGTTATTCACTGCAGGAAAACTAGTCAGAAATGTTAACTGGAAGATCACGGCTGCATAAACAGTTTGGTGGCTTTGTTTGCTCAAAGTGGTAGCAAAAAAAAAAGTATCTTTTTTTCCCCCAAAGATACTTTCCTTGAGAGAGAGGAGTTGAGAATGTGTGTGGGTTTGAGAAGATAATGACCCTCAGGTTAAAAGTCTGTGCCTTAAACAGGTTTGCAGGAGCATAGGAAGGGCACCCTTTAGGAAATGAGCTGATACTCCGACCATTCAACTTTCCTTAAGACAAGTTGTCTGATGACAGCCTTAGGAAGAAAAGATGTTATATTCACATCTGAGGCTATCAGCTGTAATAGCATTCAGAACCCTTTCATTTTCTCTACCATTCCATCTCTTTCAGTAAAGCATTTGTTTTTTAATTTCTTTTCTTTTTTTTTTTTTTGCAGTTTTTGGCAGGGGCTGGGTTTGAACCTGCCACCTCCAGCATATGGGGCCCAGCACCCTACTCCTTTGAGCCACAGGCGCTGCCCAAGCATTTGTATTTTTTAAGATGCCTTTTTACCAATGTTTGCAAAGAAATACAAAGCAAAGCAGGCAGGGACCGAGTATTCCCCAGATATTTAATAAGTTTTCCATATTTCTCGCATACTTGAAAACAAAGTTCAGAAAGAACAATCCCCTTGGGAAATATTCCTGGCAAGTGGATTATTTGAGGTTGCCTTATTTTTGCTCCTTTCTTAGCAACATTATTTGCAAGCCATTCACGCCTGTCCCTTCCCCCACAGGAGTGGAGTTCTCCCTTGTAATCTGCCCTTTGTGATCTGCTCTCTTTCATGCAGCCAGTGTGAATGGCTATGCTGCAGTGTGTTCCCTGCCCAGAGACGTGGAAATGCCAAGAGCCTCGAGTACTTTAGTGGGGCCTTTATTTCTGTCATAAAGCACTGACTTGGAGAGCTTGATAATTTGATTATAGACCTTTGGTTAAAAGTTGTTTCAAGTGGCCCATGTGCTGTAAATGACTCACTTTTCTGCACAGTCCCCTTATATTTTAATTTAAAAGCACCTTCACATCAGAGGGAGGAAAAAATGCATTTGGTAGAGATAACAGTTGGAGACTAACTTGTTAGGGCAGTCAGTTTGAAATCATCCTTTTCAGTTAAATCTCTCTAGTGGAAGTGATGCGAAGTGCTTTGTGGTGTAAAGACTTACTTTCTCAGTGTTTTTCCAGAGCCGTTTGTAACTCACCTAAGCATGCTCTAAAGCTGCCCCCTAGCCCCAATTTTGGCAGATTGTCCTTTGAGGAACTACATGTCAGAGGTCAGCTCTGGATCTCCCAATTTGAGATTCAAATGTTCTAGGGATGGTCCTACCAATTTGCTTCCTTTTCAGCAATTAGATTCCACCTGCCTCTCTCTGAAATAGTTTCAAGTGCCTGGAGAAACTAAACAAATTAGATCAAAGGAAAAGCAGATTTAAGATTTAAAAGAATCTGTGCCACAGAGAGTGGATAGAGTAGGACCATGTTTCCTGATCAGGCACATGTGAGTGCTTTTAAAAAGAGTAAGAAAATTGACAGGAAAAAGTTGACAAAAGTGAAAACAGTGAGAAAATGTTGAATGCTTAATGTGCATGTGTAGTCCATGGCATTTCAAGTGGTATGCCAAATATTTTTAATAATCACTAGGAAAAAATGCTTGTCTACCTCTTATGTCAAACCCAAAGTCATTCTTTCCCAGATATTATTGCTTAGGACAATGCTAATTAGATAGTTGCTCATCAGCCACTGAATTTTTAAAAGCTTATTTTGTAAATGATAGCTCATATATTGGCCAGATTTGGTGAAGGATTCAACATATGATTCAGCTGTGGATGACAAAAGTTTCCAGAAACCACTGGAGTGGAGCAAAATAGATGGGTAAGAAAGAAGTCAGATTTTAAAAAGGCAGTCTTGATTTACAGTCTGCCTTCAGGCCCTGCCCTCGGATGGATGTTTCTTAGAGGTCAGAATCCTTATGAGAGACGTATGATGCCAATTGACACCTCATGAGCTGTGTCTGGCAACTTGAAAGTGAAGTGTGACAGCGTGGGTTAACTGGGAGCTGTATAATGGCACATTGTGGTTATTTTCAACCTAAACATAAAAATATTAATTCCATAAAGGGACAGTTTAATGAATGACCCAAAGATTCTTAACTGAGTTTTTGATATAAGCATTTTTACTTATTTTGCCTGGCCAAGCAAGTTTCTGTATGTTTTACATGTTATAGCCATGTGTAAACTTGATTATGGGAAGTCTTTGCTTTAAATGGGAGTGATTATAGGGTGTTTGTGGAGTAGTGCTGTCAGAGATGCAGGAAATCCTATATTCTTTGAAGTGTGCATTGGTAATTTCTTGTAAGGCCTTTTTGTGCAGCATGTGCACTCTGTTTAACCTTACCTGACTAAATCTATCTAAATGTGTGATTTTCATTTAAAGAAAAAAAATGTTGATTTTAGGAATCATTACTTTGATACTCTGCCCCACATTTCCACCTTTCCATTCATGAACTGACTTTGAGACACCTTCACTTTGTTTCCACCTGGAGTTTTTCCTGTCTCCTGAATTCTGTCAGGAAAATGAGCCAGCCTTTTATTTATAAAATAATTTTAGCTTGAATGAACATTCTCTCTGAATGAACATTCTTTCTGTATTCATTTTTGAATGAATTCTAAAAGCTGAGCTTACCTTGGAAGGGCATCTAAAAATATATAAACTACATCCTTACCACAATGGAAAGATAAAGTAGAGAGGGTTTAGTTTGTTCCTTAAGTACTTTACTGGTTGTGTAACGTTGGATAACTGACTTGAGTCGTTTAAAACCTTTACTTCCTTATCTAGAAAGTAGCCATAATAATATTGTCTAGTTTGTTAGAAAGATGGGTCAGGATTGAATGAGATAATCCCTTTACCTTTCTACCTGCTTTAGTAGTCAGGTAGAAATGATTACTTTTCTATCTAAAGAAACAAGTCTGTAGCAGGTATCAGTTGAACTAACAGGGAGCAGTGGTCTTACTCACTGTTGAATTCCCAGTACCTGGGTTGTGGGCTTTGCACCTCCTTATCATTTAATCCCCAGTAGCTCTATAAAGTAGACTTGGCTGATGAAGATGTTGCCAAAAAGGACGGAGTTGGCTAGTTGCCCAGGGTCACCTCACTAATAACCAGCTGAGCAAAGATGTGAGCCCACATGTCTCTGATTCCAAATTTCTTACCCTTTTCAGGCCATCTAAAAAGTATTTTTATTTGACTTTGGATTCTATTCAGGCTGATCATTTACTCAGCCTCTGCACATCAAAACTGGTCGACATCCCTGAGCATCTGCTGGGAAGGTGACCATAAACAACCCAAGAGTGACAGGAAACATGCATAATTGTATTGGTTGGTGGGTTTGAATCCTGTCAAACAAGTTTTTGCTGCTCTTCCTAATGGTCTTATGTAGAACATCCTCATCAGGGAACTGTGTAAGTTGATTCTTTTTAGCCATGCCAAAAGACAGCCCTGATTGATCCTTTCTACTACAATTCGCTCTTCAAACCATCTTAGGTGGTTAAAGAACCCCTGAGCACAGAAAAACTTTTATAATGCCTGACACACCCATAGCTGATCTTTAGGAGAACAAAATGGAAAGATGAAATTTAAAACAACTTAGTTTTCCCTTGAACAGATTCTGGATCCCACCCTGAATTTACCAAAAAGCCTATTATCAGCGACCTCGTATGTTCAATCATGTAGATTTTCATGCTGACAGACTCCCTGTGTTGAACAGTTGCGGTACACATCTTATTGACTTACGTCTCAACCCTTAGCTTTAACTCTGCCTTCTGCCTGCCTTTGGATCATGTGTTATGGCTTGCTAATAACACCATTTAAGAGCAGGCAGGGTGCAGTGTTTGCTTCCACCTTGCTGAAGTCAGCCTGCCTGAGATTGCACCTAACTCTGCCTCTTTACTGGTCGTGTGACATTGAGTAACTGACTTGAGTCCTTTAAAACCTTTACTTTCTTATCTAGAAAGTGGGAATAATAATACTGTCTAGTTTGTTAGAAAGATGGGTCAGGATTGAATGAGATAATCCGTTTAAATCCCATAGCATGGTGCCCAACTCATGGTTTCTGCTCAGTAAATAGTAGCAGCTGTTGATGATGTTGTTAAAGGTGAGACTTCTCATTGGTCAGTTGTTTGGATTACAAAAGATCAGAAAAAGGTTTAATAAGATGGAAGAAAAGTGCCTTCAATAAAAGGAGTTTTGTGGGGATTTCTTTCTTGTCTTTTTTTTTTTTTTTTTTTGAGACAGAGCCTCAAGCTGTCACCCTGGATAGAGTGCTGTGGCATCACAGCTCACAGCAACCTCCAATTCCTGGGCTCAAGCGATTCTTTTGCCTCTGCCTCCCAAGTAGCTGGGACTACAGGTGCCCGCCACAACGCTTGGCCATTTTTTTGGTTGCAGCCGTCATTGTTGTTTGGTGGGCCTGGGCTGGATTCATTGCCAGCTCAGGTGTACGTGGCTGGCGCCTTAGCCCGTTGAGGCACAGGTGCCGAGCCTTGTGGGGATTTCTTAAGAGTTGTTAGCCACTTTTGCATGATACCTGTTGATCACAAGACAAATTGGTGCTTTTGTCCATAAATGATAGTATGACTTGCTTTATTTTTACATGTGTGGAATTGAGACCAGAACACCAAATGCCATTTCTCTTAATTAAAAGTATATATTTGTGGGCGGCTCCTGTGGCTCAGCGAGTAGGGCGCCGGCCCCATATACCAAAGGTGGCGGGTTCAAGCCCAGCCTCGGCCGAACTGCAAAACAAAAAAAATAGCCGGGCGCTGTGGCGGGCACCTGTAGTCCCAGCTACTCGGGAGGCTGAGGCAAGAGAATCGCTTGAGCCCAAGAGCTGGAGGTTGCTGTGAGCAGTGTGACACCACGGCACTCTATCAAGGGTGATAAAGTGAGACTCTGTCTCTACAAAAAAAAAAAAACAAACAAACCTTGACCTCACTCTACAAAAAAATGGATCCAAAATTAATCAGGAACCTAAATGTAAAAACAAAAACTATAAACTTCTAGAAGAACACATAGGAAAATAAAAATCTTGGCAAGCATTGTATAGTCAAAGAAAGATTTCTTAGAACATAAAAACATTAACTATAAAAGAAAAAAATTATAGGGCACCACCTGTGGCTCAGTGAGTAGTGCACTGGCCCCATATAATGAGGGTGGTGGGTTCAAACCCAGCCCCGAGCAAACTGCAACGAAAAAAAATAGCTGGGCGCTGTGGCGGGTGCCTGTAGTCCCAGCTACTTGGGAGGTTGAGGCAAGAGAATCACCTAAGCCCAAGAGCTGAGGGTTGCTGTGAGCTGTGACACCACAGCACTTTACCAGGGGTGACAAAGTGAGACTTTCAAGAATTTAAAATTTCTTGAAAGATACCATTAAGAAAATGAAAAGGTGGCTCGGTGCCTGTGGCTCAACGGGCTAAGGCGCCAGCCACGTACACCTGAGCTGGCAGGTTCGAATACAGCTCGGGCCCGCCAAACAACAATGACGACTGCAACCAAAAAATGGCCGGGCGTTGTGGGGGCGCCTGTAGTCCCAGCTACTTGGGAGGCAGAGGCAGAAGACTCGCTTGAGACCAGGAATTGGAGGTTGCTGTGAGCTGTGATGCCACAGCACTCTATTCAGGGTAACAGCTTGAAGCTCTGTCTCAGAAAAAAAAAAAAAAGAAAATGAAAAAGTAAACCACAAACTTGGAGAAAATATTTATAGTGAATATATTTGACAAAGAACTTGTAAACAGTATGCATAAAGAACTCTTACATAGTAAGAAAAAAACACCAATAAGAAAATGAGAAAAGATTTGAATAGACATTGCACAGAATGTTTGAATGACCAATAAGCATATGAAAACACAAAATTACAATAGTCATCAGAAAAATGTAAATTAAAACCACAAGGAGATTTATTCACACTTAAATGGCTAAAAAGTCCAACAATATCCAAAGTATTAGCAAGGGTGTGGAACAACTGGAACTCTTACACATTGCTGCTGGTGAAAGAAAAAGTACAACCAATTTAGAAAATTACTTGATAGCTTCTTAGAAGTTAAACATACAGTTACATATGGACTACCAATTCAGAACCTAGGTATTTGCTCAAGAGAAATGAAAATACATGTCTACACAAAGATGTATTCCAGTGTTCATAACTGCTTTATTTAAAATATGCTCCAAATTGGAAACAATAGTAATGTCCATCGAACAGATGAATGAATAAACAAGTTGTGGTATTCATAGAACAGAATAACACTTGGCAATGAAAAGGAATAAACTGGCTCAGTGCTCATAGCACAGTGGTTATGGCGCCAGCCACATACACCAAGGCTGGTGGGTTCAAATCCAGCCCAGGCCAGCTAAACAACAATGACAACTGCAAGAAAAAATAGCCGGATGTTGTGGCAGGTGCCTGTAGTCCCAATTACTTGGGAAGCAGAGGCAAGAGAATGGCTAAAGCCTAAAAGTTTGGAGGTTGCTGTGAGCTGCGATGCCAAAGCACTCTACCAAGGGTGACATAGTGAAACTTTGCCTCAAAAAAAAAAGTAAAGAAAAAAGAAAAGGAATAAACTACACACAACATGGATAAATCTCAAAATATGAGCAAAAGAATCTGGTAAAGAAAAGTTCATACATTATGCTTTTATCTATATGAAATTCTAGAACAGGCAAACTAATCTATGATGAAACATGATGAGATAAGATTAACAGATGCCTGAAGTGGGGTGAGGGGTGGCAGACTAACTGAAAAAGGGCATTTGGAGGAGATAATGTTCTATATCTTGATTGGAGTGGTATTTACATGAGTGTATACATTCCTTAAAACTGATCAAACTACTTCACATGGGTATGTTCTATTTTATGGAAATTATGCCTTAATAGTTGATTTTTAAAAAGAGCACTTTGACCATAGGAAGTCAATTGCTTTCACTGGGCTTTATCTTCTTCTTCTGTTAAATGTGGGATAACACTTGATTTCTCACCACACAAGACATCAAATGAGAGGTACTTCAAAGTACGCTATAAATTTCCCAGTAATATAAAAAGTATAGTATATACTATACTATAGTATATAAAGTATATAGTATATAAAGACATATACTTTATGGCTATGAGATTACAGAACTGTTTTATTACTTAATAAAAACTAAAGATAATCTTCAAGATTATTATAATCACTTATTTTATATTTTCCCCAAATGTTATATTAATTAATACTTCAAGGAATTAAAGTAGGAGACTTCTGTAATATCACCCAAAATGTGCCTGGCCAACTAATAACAGAGTTGCCAATTAGCCATCAAAGACATATGCTGGAAGAAAACAATACCACCATCAAGACCACAAAACATGGGCTTTATGAAAACTCCAGGGAAGTAGATGATTATATCCAACAAATTAAGGTTTAAGTGCAGAACATGGTTAGAAAATACATTCTACACCATGGTTAGGATGTATTTTCCAAACATCCTAACCATGATGACCTGAGCAGGATTTATTTTTGTGATGGTTTATATATGGCAGCTCAGGCTTGACCACCATTACCACTCAACATAATTGCAGCTACCTTATGGCAACAATGTAAAATGATAGCTATGTTCTTTTATTTGCTAACCAATATGACCTTTCTCGTATATTTTAACCAGTCACATGTTATACTTCAAAGTATGTTGTGTTTTACAGTTTTCCAGATTTTAAAGTTTTCCAGGCATATTTGGTCCTGAATCAAAAACTGCTTTTTATTCTCAATCTCAATCTCAAAATCTAAAAACAAGTTACATAAAATTCACTGAGACAAACTTACTTTATCATATAAAAAATCACCATTAACAGGCTCGGCGCCTGTGGCTCAACGGGCTAAGGTGCCAGCCACGTATACCTGAGCTGGCGGGTTCAAATCCAGCCTGGTCCTGCCAAAACAACAATGAAGGCTACAACCAAAAAATGGCCGGGCATTGTGGCAGATGCCTATAGTCCCAGTTACTTGGGAGGCAGAGGCAAGAGACTCGCTTGAGCCCAGGAATTGGAGGCTGCTTTGTGCTGTTATGCAAAAGCAATATTACCAGGGTTAACCCTTTTGGCTATTTCTAAAAAAAAAAAAAAAAAAAAACCACCATTAACAAAGACCCACTTAACACTCAAAAAAGTTTATCAGCAAATTTCTTTCAGCCGATGTGTTTAAAAAATACGCACTGGGGGCAGTGCCTGTGGCACAGTGAGTAGGGAGCCAGCCCCATATACCAAGGGTGGCAGGTTTGAACCTGGTCCTGGCCAAAACTGCAACAACAACAACCACAAAAACTAAGCATTGTGGCAGGCGCCTATAGTCCCAGCTACTCGGGAGACTGACACAAGAGACTTGCCTAAGCCCAAGAGCTGGAGGTTGCTGTGAGCTGTGACGCTACTGCACTCTACCAAGGGCAACAAAAGCAAGACTCTCTCTCTTAAAAAAAAAAATATATATATGCACTGGCTCAGCAATCGAAGCTTGGTGAGTAGGGCACCAGCCACATATGCCAAAGCTGGCAGGTTCAAGCCTGGCCCGGGCCTGCTGAACAACAATGACAACTGCAACAACAACAACAACAAAATAGCCGGGCATTGTGGTCCCAGCACCTGTAGTCCCAACTACTTGGGAGGCTGAGGCAAGAGAATCACTTAAGCCCAAGAGTTTGAGGTTGCTGTAAGCTATGGTGCCATAGGACTCTACCACGGCCACATAGTGGGACTTCTGTCTCAAAAAAATATACATATATATGCGCTAGTTGTACTAGAAGAAAAAAGAAACTGAACTGCACAAGGTTGTGACACAATGGTAATTGTTCCCTAATCTGCCTCTACCACTTAGTCAGGCTTCATTTCCCAAGCACTATGTATAACAAAGAAAAAAAGGAAGGATGTGACATCTCCCTTGGTAACCAGTCATCCCAAGTTTTTTATAAAGACAATTTACAGTTGAATAATAGCAATGAGCTTTACAAAATTTGCACATACACTCAAATTATGGCAGATACTCAAACAGCACAGTAAGGAGAATGAACACCTTTCTTCCAATCTACCTACTATCTAGAAAGTCACCCATTTCCTTCCTGACCAATACCTGCTAGCAAGCAATTCCCAGACTAACATGCCCTAGAGGTGGAACTAATAAGAGATCCACCTAATCCATAGCCTCATGGCCTACATATACAGACACTGGCCAGAACCCAGAAAGCTACGGCTATCAGAAAAGGTAATCTAGGTCCGGGAACCAAGAGAAGAGGTATAAGAAGCCTACTCACTATCAATCGTGGAGATATCCTCAAAGGGCCTGTTAACCCAAGTTATTATGGAACCTCCTAGATGATCTTGCTGAAAGCGACCCTGAGGGCTATAAGAAGTTCATTCACCAGCAACTGAAAGAGGGGAAACAGTTCTGCGCTGCCCCAGAACCACATCTCTGTCTACAGACCAAGATCCTAAAACCAAAAGAAAAAAATACTTTTTATCAACCTGTGTCAGTGGAAAAGGATCCCAGTTCCCAAATCAGCCCCTCATCCAGTACCTCTAAGCGTTGGCAAACCAGAAGATATAACCGAGTCATCAGAACTAACTCCTAAACAAAGCAATACTGTGAAGAATCCAGATCACATTCCTCAACTATTCCTACCACAAAAGCAAGTTTCAGGCAAAGCAGAGTGTCTGATAGAAGAGATTTCCAGCACTGAAATCCAAGTGGAGATGCAGATACCAGCTTATGAATTAAAAATTGTGCAGAATGAAAATGAGAAACCTCTGAAAATTGAATTACCTGGTATTAATTTAGTCTCTCTGTAATGTTTTTGAGGATGATTTATTGATTGAAGTCTCTGAGAAGTACAGATTACATCTGAATCTTCCAGAACCTGTTGATACTAAAATGACTACAGCAAAATTTATCAAAGAGAAATCTATAATAATCATCACAATGCCATTGTTGTAAAACAAGAATGTCAATGTGTTTTCGGTTTTTAGTACCGAAATAATGTGAGTTATGGGACCTTCATCATCAGTAGAGGTAGTCATTTATATTAAACACTGATTCCTGTTTTCTAAGAGTTCCTTTTGATGGAATGAGATTTTTCTCTTCAGCTATTGTATCTATTTTTTAAACTCATTTTCAAATAAACTTGACATCAACCAGAAAAAAAAAAAAAAAAGAGTTGTAGATCTAGGAGATATAAGAACTTATGCTTAACTAGAAAGGAATCTGACTACATGAAACAGAATGCTAGAACTGATGCTGTTCAGCCACAATGCGGTTGTTTTCCTTGTCCCCAAATGATGCAAGAAATGAACTATGATCATAATATAATTCCCAAGAAATGCTCCTGCCTATAATAAAACTATCAAATCTCTACTTGGTTAACTCTAACTAAGGTGAAGAAATACATAGTGGGATCCAAAACACTACCAAGTTTGTTTTACTCTCTTAGTTGGTAACACTTTACCAACATTGATTTTTCAAATAGTTGACAAGTACTGCCCACATAAAAACACCATCTCTAACTTTGATAGACCATATCACATATAAATCTTTTAAAACACTCATTTGTAATTAATCATTAACAACTGACACTATTTAAGCCTACATTTTATTTGTACATGTTAACAATTAAATAAACAATGCTAATATTTATCAATAATAATGATGTTCAACAAAAGAAAGACCAAAAAATAATAGTTTTCCTGGCATTTTAGAACCTCCATAGTTGATCACTTCCTTACATTTGGAGGCTGAGGCAAGAGAATAGCTTAAGCCCAAGAGTTGGAAGAGTTGTAGGTTGCTGTGAGATGTGACAACACAGCACTCTACTGAGTGTGACATAATGAGAAGCTGTCTCAAAATAAATAAATTAATTAAATAAAGGCTGTATATCATATTTGTCATCTCATCTTTTTTTTTTTTTTTTTTTGAGACAGAGTCTCACTATGTCGTCCTTGGTAGAGTGCTATGGCATCACAGCTCACAGAAACCTCAAACTCTTGGGCTCAAGCAATTCCCTTCCCTCGGCCTCCCAAGTAGCTGAGACTACAGGCACCCGCCACAACGCCCAGCTATTTTTGTTGCTGTTGTTGTTCTAGTTGTCATGATTGTTTTGGCAGGCCCGGGCTGGGTTTAAACCCGCCAGCTCCAGGGCAGTTTATGTGGTTGGCGCCCTAGCCCTTGAGCTACAGGTGCGGAACCATCATCCACTCTTTTTATAAATTATTTTGTTTTACCATAATGTTACAGTATCAAAATACTGACATTTGGCTCAGCAGCCATAGCTCAGTGGTTAGGACACCAGTCACATGCACTGGGGCTGGTAGGTTTGAACCTGGCCCAGGCCTGCTAAACAACAATGACAACTACAAATAAATAGCCAGGCGTTGTGAGGTTGCTGTGAGCTGTGACACTCTACTGAGTATGACATAGTGAGACTCTGTCTCAAAAAATAAAATTAAGTTAAATTAAATTAAAATACTGATATTTATGAAAAACGAAGCTGTTCTATTATACCAAAATTACTATAATGGCATTTAATGATTCTCTATCCACATTCTCTTCCTATGTGCTTTCATCCAGTTCCATGGACTATAAACCTTAAGTCCCAAATTTAAATTGGTACAGAGGACTTCTAAATTTTAGACTCATATATCCAATTGCTTACCTGATATCTAGAAGGCATTTCAAACTTATGCCCAAAATACAATCCTGATTCCCCAGCTGCCTTATCACCCCTGTCCCACCTTATTCTTATACTCATGGTCTACAAAGCAATCTGAATGAAATTCTAAAAAGCAAACCAGATCAACTCATTGCCCCTTTTAAAGTCTTCCAATGACTTCTTTGCACACTCAAAATGTGAACTTCTTTCAGCTGAACTCATGTCTTAGGAAAAAGAAAAAAGAAATGTGAACTTATTGTGGCCTACAGGGCTCTACCTGCTTAGGTTACAATCATTTTCTCTAGCCACATCCTATATCATTCTCCATAACAATCTTGCTCATTACTAAACTCAGTGACTGTCCTTGAGTTTCTAAAATATGCCAAACTCACTTCTACATCAGGGCCAGTAAGCCTGCTGTTTCTTTTGCCCAGAATGTTCTTTTCCCACATGAGCACCTGCTGGTTCCTTTTGGTATTTACATTATCAGTTCAAATGTCAACTCTATAGATATGTCTTCTTTGACCACCTCTTATGAAGAAAGCATGTTTGACTCCATGTAGGCCTTTACTCATTCACTTTCTTCACAGCACTTACCATTTTCTGAAATTGTTACAATGTGTTTAATTGTTAATTATTCATCTTTGCTACTAAAGCAGGAGTTTAGTCTGTCTTTTCATTACTATATCCATAACTAACAAATAGTCACTGAATGACCAAATACTTCCTATTATACAATTTACAAGGTAAATAAGTGTGGCTCTGAAATTTCAAATTCCTGAATATGTTCTCCCCAGAAAAATCTTAGCAGAACCTTTATCTTCCAGGCATGAATGTATTTATTTTGCGAATTATCTACCAACTCAAGGCTGTTCCTAATAACAACTACAAAAAAATAGCCAGGCGTTGTGGTGGATGTCTATTGTCATTTATTTCCTCTGTCACAAATGCTCTTCCCCCTTATCTTGCTGTGTCTGTTACCATCTTTCAGAAATCTGCTCCTGTTTAAGGCTCTTCCTAAAATAACACACAATTCCTTCAGATCACTTGATTGTATTACCCTGCTTGTACTCATAGTTTTTCACTCCACTCTAAAGTTATCTTTTTTAAAGAATTTACTTACCACAAACTAACATTTTAGTTTCAGGAAAATAATAAGTATTCTCACATATCTGTAAGCGTATCAAAAGAACTTCCTGAAAAGACCCGACCCCTGGGACATCTTTGCAACACAGCTCACTTCATAACATAGTTTATTGTAACACTCTTTTTAAAGTGAACAATATAAACTCAGAAGAATTCTGAGCACTGTAATGATTTTTTTTCTCTTACAGAAGAGAAAACTTAGTGCGTGACAAGCAAGGACCCAACTAGAACAGTTTTTAGAGTGTTTTTTTAATGATCATCTATTTCCTTTGATTAAGTCATATCACTGACATTAATTAAAAACAATTTGTTTCACTGCTATAATCTACCAAACTGCAAAAATGATTCACTATCATGGGAGTGGGTAAAGGACCAATCTGCTCAACACAGACTGAGGGTGTGATGGCTACAGACAACTGCTGTAACTGTCCGCTTTCTGTACTGTATTTGTGCACAGTAGAAAAGTTCGTATTTTTTATACAAACTTGCTATAATGTCTGCATCTTTGTGCTCCAATTATTTTGTGTGTGTGTGAGAGAAAGAGAGAGAGTGCGTTATATTTGGTGTTTTTCTGTTTGTTCGTTTAGATATATGAACTAGGAAAACATTTGTTACTCCAGATTAGGCCAGCTCCCAGGCACTGGAGCTAAGTTACCTTTACTATTTATTTAAATTTATTAAACTAAATGAATGTGCAGTTATCTTTTTTCTCTTTTCAAAAGATGAAAAGTCCTAGTTGATATATACTTCATTTGTCTTCAATAATAATAAAAAATTACCAAGGCAAGTCTGTGATATGAGGTAACTTCCTAAATATCTTAGGCTTTTGCTACTTTGAATTTTCTCTTATAAACATGAGATTGCAAACAAAAAGAATATACAATTTTCATTATTCAAAAGTGAATTATATATTTTATAGACAAAGTTTGCAGGAACTTTGTCCCTTATGCTTTATTTGCTAGCTCCGGAAATAGTATAAATTTAAAAGGATAAGCATCTGAAACCAAAATGTATACTGCATTTCAAGTTGAATAAATTAATTAAAAGTTTTTGAATTAGGAAATGACAAATATCAAAATGATATTTCAGGAAAAGTAATCTGGCAGCAGCATACCATAGAGACTAGGTAAATTTTGTTTTGGGGGGGGTTTTCTTGGTGTTTTTTTCCGAGGCACAGTCTCACTATGTCACCTTGGGTAGAGTGCCCTGGCGTCACAGTTCACAGCAACCTCAAACTCTTGGATGTAAGCGATTCTCTTGCTTCAGCCTCCCAAGTACAATGCCTGGCTATTTTCTTTGCTGCAGTTGTCATTGTTGCTTGGTAGGCCCAGGCTGGATTTGAACCCGCCAGCTCCTGTGCATGTGGCTGGCACTTAGCTGCTGAGCCATAGGCACCAAGCCAGACTAGGTAAGTTTGAAGGAAGTTTTAAGGAAGCAAAGTCTGTTCCTAGAACTCTTTTCAAACAGATAGAAGCTACTGGTAACTTGTAAATGAAAATACATTTTTTTTTGAGACAGCGTGTCACTATGTTGCCCTCAGTAGATTGCCATAGCGTCACAGCTCACAGCAACCTTAAACTCTTCGGCTTAAGCAACTCTCTTGCCTCAGCCTCCCAAGTAGCTGGGATTACAGGCACTCGCCACACGTCTGGCTATTGTTATTGTTGTTGTTGTCTGGCTATTGTTGTTGTTGTCCGGCTGTTGTTGTTGTTGTTGTTGTTTAGCAGGCTTGGGCCAGGTTCCAACCTGCCAGTCCCAGTGCATATGGCCAGCACCCTAACCACTGAGCTATAGGCACTTAGCCTGAAAATACATTTTTAAAGAGAATATTTGTATTGTATTTAGTTTCTAATATGAACACTGTCATTTTACTACTCTTTTCTATAAAATATAGAAAATGTAACTAAATTAGTATTTTTTTATATGTAGGTTTTATAATCCATTCATGGGTCATGCATAAAATCAATTTAGTTGACCACAACCCACATATTTTCCAAATAGAATAGAAAAAATTATCAAGTTACAAAGCTAAGTACTTTTGTTACTGTTTATATATATTCTCCCTCCCTTCAGGTTTTCAGTTTTCTTCAGGTATCAATCCTTAGCATCTCTGGAGCAGAGATCATCCACTTGATCACCAACACCTGTCCCAGAGCACACAGAAGGAAATGAATGTCTACCAGTCTTCACAGTAAATATGAAATATGGCAAACCAAAAAATAGGATATTCCATCAAAATGAGAATCAATCTTTCTCTGTACATGCAAAGACCTACTTTCACTTACATATAACTATAACCTTTTCAGCAGGTACTAAGAAGAAAAGAAACCTAGGATGAGACTTAGAGAACATTCTTTACATTCTCATCAAAAGTAAGAGGTTTAGGGCGAAGCTTGGTGGCTCAGACCTGTAATCCAAAAGCACTCTGGGAGGCTGAGGTGGGAGGACTGCTTGAGCTCAGGAGTTCAAGACCAGCCTGAGCAAGAGTAAGACCCCCATCTCTAAAAAATTAGCCAGGCATTGTGGTGGGCAACTCTAGTCTCAGCTACTTGGGAGGCTGAGGCAAGAAGACTGCTCAAGCCAAAGAGTTTGAGGTTGCTGTGAGCTATGACGCCATAGCACTCTACCAAGGGCAACAAAGTAAGCCTTTGTCTCAAAAAAAAAAAAAAAATAGGTTTAAGACTGTCAGCTCAAGATTTTTAGACTATAAAGCTCTTCCTTTACTTTTTTTTTTCAAAACCATTATTAGGTAAAAGTATCAAAGTTCAAAACCACTAGGAGCAACAGAGAATGAGGTAGGGAACACTTAGACCCCAACGCTCTCAGAATAGTGAAATCAAGGAGGTTTGATGTTTTTGCACCTTCTAATAGTTAACTCCCAATTAATTAATTAGAGTTAAAAAGGGATAAAATATTTTTTGCCAGCTCTGTTCAAGGTTCTCTTCTTCAACTCTCAACTCTTTTTTTTAAGAGAGAGAGTCTCATTTTATTGCCCAAGGTAGAGTGCCGTGGCGTCACAGCTCACAGCAACCTCCAATTCCTAGGCTCGAGTGAGTCTCCTGCCTCCGCCTCCCAAGTAGCTGGGACCACAGGCACTCGCCACAACACTCGGCCATTTTTTGGTTGCAGCTGTCATTGTTGTTTGGCAGGCCTGGGCTGGATTCGAACCTGCCAGCTCAGGTGTACGTGGTTGGCACCTTAGCCCACTGAGCCACAGGCACCAAGCCTGGAGTTAAAGTCTTCTTCAACAAGGAAAGAGTTGTTTTGTTTTTTTAAAGCCTCTAAATGAATAAATAACACTGAGTTCCAACAGATGGTGGTACCGCGGAAATTCATAAGAATTGTTGCCAAACAGGACAAATGCTTTTCTTAAAAAAAAGAAAGAAAGAAAGAAAGAAAGTACAGGAATAACATAGTGTTCTAGGATCAGCTTCTCTGTTCTTCACACATTTTGTGTATCCAACAAAAATAATGGTACCTTGCATATTTTTTTTAACCTTGCATATTCTTAAATACTACATCAAGAAGCTCAGATCTACCCAGTCTCTGTTGTAGTTCTGCTCACCTTCTATTAGCAGCCATTCTACTTAATTGCTATTGCTACACCCACACACAGTACATGGAATTAACATAACCTTTCAAAAGGAACAGAAGGGACAAATTAGCAAGGTTTCATACAAACTACCAGGAGGATTTCCAAGTAGCACACCATTTCTACTTCTTGTTACCTCACTACTTCCCATGATTTATCTAGGCAAAGACAAAAATACAATTAGTAAAAACATAAGATTTAGCCGGCACAGTGCTCACGTCTATAATCCTAGTACTTTGGGAGGCTGAGGCAGGTGGATTGCTCCAGCTCAGGAGTTTAAGACCAGCTTGAGTAAGAGAGCAAGACCCCATCTCTACTAAAAATAGAAAAACTGAGGCAAGAGGATCACTTGAGCCCAAGAGCTGGACATTGCCATGAGCTATGATGATGTCACGCACGAGACTCTACCCCAGGCAACAGCATGAGAATCAAGTCTCAAAAAAAAAGAACATATGATTTATAGTTGAAGCAGAGATGGTCAGAATCCTGCCTTCACTACTTACTGTACCTGCTTTGTGACCATAATTATGTTCTCAAAGCCTCAATTTCCTCATCAAAACAAAAGGGATAACACCTTCCTCTTAGGTTATTATAAGAATTAAATTAAGTGCTAAAGCATAAGCACACTGACTGGCACACAGTAAACAAATAAAATGAGCTATCAGTCTGATAAGTAAAGACATATAAGCAAATCATACAGATTTGAGAATTAATAGACTGCAGTAATTTACACTAAGCTAACAGTACAGCAGTTCAGGTCACAAGGTGTCCCACAGTATCTCACAAAGTTTTATTTGTTTAATGTGGCAACAATAACTAAACCAGTAATAACCAAAAAATAAGAGAATAGAGAAAACAGTATAAAAACTTATTCTATGATCCTGTAACCCACAAAAAAGTTAAAACCCTTAACTTTGACTCATAACTCTTCATGATCTAACTCCAAGTTATTTTTTAGCTTCATCTCACATTTATCCCTTCGTATCATCAATACTTTAATTTGTAATACTTAACATACTTTCACAGTTCAAACTTCGGTCAAATAATTTCTTCAACCTGGTTACCTGATCCTCCCTAGCAGAGATTATCACATCCACCTTTACGTTTCTAAACGTCTATTGCTTAAACTTAAATTTAGAGCACTTATTTTATGCTAACTAGTTTTTCCCTCCAGCTTTTTCCTCACTAGATTTTTAGCTCAACATCATTTAAGTAGAGGTGTCAGTGGTCAGCTGGCTGCACAGAAAAAAAATGAAATAATGCTTCTTTATACACAGACATCTTTCTGTGTTTTTCTCTACAGCTTCACTCATCTTCCCAGTATAATAAAGCAAGGTAATGCTAGTAGCAGAGATGTATAATCACTTTTTAGCTTATATTTTCTGAATGTCCAAAAAACATCCATTATAATAATACTGACAATTCATGAGAGAACATTTTATGCCTTACTTATCCAGAAATATATTAGTCCACTTTAATTCCCATGAAGTGAACAGAACATTCAATTTTTTGGTATTCATTAAAAGGACTTCAAAATAATTTCTGGCTTTTATGATAATGTTGGATAATTTAGTTAAATGATAAACCTCATTTTATAAGTCATATATGAAAATCAATCTCATTTCATATCACACATACTCTCTATATACACATATAAATGAACATATATACATTTACTTATAGAATCTTATAAACATTAACTTCTACTTCCTATACATGGAAATGTGGCTGGAAAAGTGATTCATAGCCAGGAGTTTGATCCATAGTAGTCTACAGTTTAGATGACAGCAAGGTAAACATGATTGCAAATACTTAATTGTGCAAATTTGGTTAGGGTACAACAATGTAAATAAGAAAGCCACAGTACTAGCTTAGATTCTAAATCTAGTTTTGCTACTAAACAGCAATGCTACTTTAGGTAGATCACTTAACCTTTCTAAACCCTTGCTTTCAAAATGTCTTTAAAAGCACTGTAACAAGGCCGGGCACAGTGGCTCACACCTATAAACCAAGTACATGGGACGCTGAGGCAGGTGGATTGCCTGAGCTCACAGCTGGAGACAAGCCTGAGCAGAGCAAGACCACATCTCTAAAAAACAGCTGGATGTTACAGCGGGCGCCTGTAGTCCCAGGTATCAGGGAGGCTAAGGAAAGAGGATGACTTGAACCCAGGAGTTTGAGGTTGCTGTGAACTAAGATACTATGGCACTCTACCAGGGGTGACCAAGTAAGACTCTGTCTCAAAAATAAATAACTAAATAAAAGCACTGTAACAAAAAACATATTCTCAAAAATGATTCTCATTTTAAAAAGGGGGGGGCCAGTGTGGGTACAGTGGCCCACACCTATAATCCTAGCACTCTAGGAGGCCGAGGAGAGTACACTGCCTGAGCTCACAGGTTTGAAACCAGCCTGAGCAAAAGAGAGACCTCGTCTCTAAAAATAGCTGAGCATTGTGGAAGACGCCTAAGGTCCCAGCTACTTGGGAGGCTGAGGCAAGAGAATCACTTGAGTCCAAGAGGGTTTTTTTTTGTTTGTTTTTCTTTAAGAGACAGAACCTCAAGCTATCCCCCTGGTTAGAGTGCTGTGGCATCACAGCTCACAGCAACCTCCAACTCCTGGGTTTAAAATTCTCCTGCCTCAGCCTCCTGAGTAGCTGGGACTACAGGCACCCGCCACAATGCCCAGCTGTTTTTTTTTTTGGGTGGGGGGGGTTGTAGTTGTCTTTGTTTGGCAGACCCAGGCTGGATTCAAACCCGCCAGCTCTGGATTCAAACCTGTAGCCACTTGAGCTACAGGTGCCACCCAAGCCCAAGAGTTTGAGGTTGCTATGAGCTATGATGCTATAGCACTCTACAAAAAGCAACAAAGTGAAACTCTGTCTCAAAAAAAAAAAAAAAAAGGCCAAATGTGATAGCTCACACCTCTAAATAATCCCAGTGCTTTGGGAGGCTGTGGGAGGAAGATCACTTGAGCTCAAGAGTTACAGACTACAGTGAGCTATGAGTACACCACTGCACGCCAGCCTGGGCAATAGAGCAAGATGAATTTCTTAAGAAAAAAAAAAGGGCAGCATTCCTGTCAATCTTCTCCCCAAAATTAATAATACGATCTGCTTATTGGCTCAGCACCTGTGGCTCAATGGGCTAAGGCGCTAGCCACGTACACCTGAGCTGGTGGGTTTGAATTCAGCCCGGGCCCACCAAACATCAAGGACAGCTGCAACCAAAAAAAAAAAAAATGGCCGGGCGTTGTGGCGGGCACCTGTAGTCCCAACTACTTGGGAGGCGGAGGCAAGAGACTCGCTTAAGCCTGGAGTTGGAGGTTGCTGTGAGCTGTGATGCCATAGCACTCTATCTAAGGTGACAGCTTGAGGCTCTGTCTAAAAAAAAAAAGATCTGCTTATTACTCGAACTTGCCTTAGGCATACATCCTTCCTTTCTATAGACTGATTACTAAAAGGACTATTACTAACAGGAATTACCTAGAAAGACATAGTATCTTAAAAATGGCACATTGACATCCATGGGATACTTGGACTTAAGAAATTAGACATGTCCTCAATATTTACTTTCATATCATATGTCTACTTAAAGGCTGACTTCAGGATATTCATTTCTCTTTAACAATTTAACTATCAGGCTTGGCACCCATAGCACAGTGGTTACGGCGCTGGCCACATGCACTGAATCCAACCCAGGCCAACTAAACAACAATGACAAGTGCAATAACAAAAAAATATATATAGCTTGATGTTGTGCCAGGCAACTGTAGTCCCAACTACATAGAAGGTAAGGCAAGAGAATCACTTAAGCACAAGAGTTTGAGGTTGCTGTGAGACAACACTCTACCAAGGGCAACATAATGACACTCTGTCTCAAAAAAAGAAAATTTAACTATCAAAAGTTAACTATCACTGGCTCCACACCTTTGGCTCAATGGGCTAAGGCGTCAGCCACGTACACCTGAGCTGGCGGGTTCGAATCCAGCCCGGGCCCACCAAACAACAATGACGGCTGCATTGTGCCCAAAAAATGGCCGGGCATTGTGGCGGGCGCCTGGAGTCCCAGATACTTGGCAGGCAGAAGCAAGAGACTCACTTGAGCCCAGGAAATGGAGGTTGCTGTGAGCTGTGATGCCATAGCACTCTATCCAGGGTGACAGCTTGAGGCTGTGTCTTAAAAAAAAAAAAATTTAACTATCAAAAGTTAACTATCACTGGGACGTACACCTGAACTGGCAGGTTCGAATCCAGCCCAGGCCCGCCAAACAACAATGAGGGCTGCAACCAAAAAATGGCCAGGCGTTGTGGCAGGCGCCTGTAGTCCCCGCTACTTGGGAGGCAGAGGCAGGAGACATACTTCAGCCCAGGAATTGGAGGTTGCTATGAGCTGTGATACCACAGCACTCTATCCAGAGTGACAGCTTGAGGCTCTGTCTCAAAAAAAAAAAAAGTTAACTATCAGAAGTATTTAGGGTGGTGCCTATGGCTCAAGGAGTAGGGCGCCAACCCCATATACCAAAGGTGGTGGGTTCAAACCTGGCCCCAGCCAAAAACTGCAAAAAAAAAAGAAAAAAAGAAAAAATATGAAAAAGATGTGGTGGGCACCTATAGTCCCACTTATTCGGGAGGCTGACATAAGAGAATCGCCTAAGCCCAAGAGCTGGAGGTTGCTGTGAGCTGTGAAGCCATGGCACTCTACCAAGGGCGATAAAGTGAGACTCTGTCTCTTAAAAAGAAAGAAAGAAAGAAATACAAGCTCAGAGATAAATAAAAAAATAAAAAATAAAACAAAAGCCAAAAAAAAAAGAAAAAAGGCTCATCAAGTAGGGCACGGGTCCCATAACTGAAGGTAGTGGGTTCAAACCTAGCCTCGGCCCAACTGCAAAACAGAAAAATAACTGGGCATTGTGGCAGGTGCCTGTAGTCCAAGCTACTCGGGAGGCTGAGGCATGAGAATCACCTAAGCCCAAGAGTTGGAGTTTGCTGTGAGCTGTGTGATGCCAGGGCACTCTACCAAGGGCGAAAAAGTAAGTCTCTGTCTCCACAAAAAAAAAAAAAGTTAACTATCAGAAGTATTTAGTACATACACATGGCTCTACTTCTGATAATGATCATTTCTATTTGAATTTAAATGTCTTATTTATTAAATTTTAATATAATCATATAAAAATGTTAATAGTACAGAAATACATCAAACAAGAAAAAAAGTTTCCATTTATCTCTCCAATCCCATTTTAATCCCACTTTACTCCTATTTCCCGAAGAAACCAAAGCTAAAAGTTTTTTGTTTGTCTGTTTGTTTTTCAGAGTCACCCTGTTGCCCCATGTTAAGAGTCCATGACATCAGCCTAGCAAACTTAAACTCCAGGGTACAAGTTATCCTCCAATCTCCCACCTCAGCCTATCAAGTAGCTGGGACTACAGGCTTCTGGCATAGTGACCAGCTAATTTTTCTAGTTTTGTAGAAATGGGGGTCTCGCTCTTGCTCAGGCTAGTCTTGAACTCCTGAGCTCAAACAATCCTCCTGCCTCAGCCTCCCAGAGTGCTAAGATTACAGGTGTGAGCAACTGCACCCAGCCAGTTGGTGTGTATTTTTAAAACTATTGTCTTAATACATATAATTTCACAAGTTAGTTTTATACTGAGACTTTGATCAAAAATACTTAATACTAGCCGGGCACAGTGGCTCACACCTGTAATCCCAGCACTCAGGAGGCCGAGGCAGGTGGATTGCCTGAGCTCATGGGTTCAAGATCAGCCTGAGTCAGAGCGAGACCCCATCTCTAAAAATAGCTGGGTGTTGTGGCAGGTGCCTATAGTCCCAGCAGCTTGGGAGGGTGAGGCAAGAGAATTGCTTAAGCCCAAAATTTTGAGGTTGCTGTGAGCTAAGACGCTACAGCATTCTACCAAGGGTGACCAAGTGAAACTCTCTTTCACAACAACAAAATACACACACATGCACACACACAAACCTTAATACTAACATTATCTCTTAAAAGTTGTGATGAAAGTTTTACTACAAGCACACTTTATTTCCCCCCACAAAAGCTTTTGAGGCAATATATAGAAATAAAATATCCAAAATTAAGAAAATGTAGAGGTGAAAGTAATGGTCAAGGAAGCCAATATATTCAGTGCAATTAAATACATTCTCAGGTGGCACCTGTGGCTCAGTGGGTAGGGTGCTGGCTCCATGTACCAAAGGTGGTGGTTTCGAACCCGGCCCCAGCCAAACTGCAATAAAAAAAAAGCCAGGCATTGTGGCGAGTGCCTGTAGTCCCAGCTACTCAGGAGGCTGAGGCAAGAGAATCGCCTAAGCCCAAGAGCTGGAGGTTGCTATGAGCTGTGATGCCACAGCACTCTACTCAGGGCAACAGCTTGAAGCTCTGTCTCAAAAAAAAAGAATAAACAAATAAACATAATTAATTAATGTATTTATTAAAATATAATTAATTTTAAAAAGGAAAGTAAAAAGTTTTTTGCTCTTTTGAGGCAGTCTCACTCTGTTTACCAGGTTGCAATGTAGTGGCATCATCAAAGCTTACTGCAGCCTACAACTCCTGGGCTCACGTGATCCTCTTGCCTCAACCTTCCAAGTAAGCTGGTACTAAAAATGTCCACCACCACACCCAGTTAATTTTTACATTTTTTATAGAGGGTCTCTCTACTGCCAGGCTGGTCTCCTGACTCCTGGACTCAAGCAATCCCCCACCTGAGTTTCCCAAGGTGCTAGGATTATAGATGTGAGCCACTGTGTCAAGCCAAAAAATCAGCTTCTTAAGGAACAAATTTTTACTAGTAATCTGAGAAATTTTCTCCAAGAGGTTTCAGGAAAACATAGTACCATTATTACAATATTATTAATCAAAATGTCACAATTGACAAGCTTGAAATCAAATTGTGATAAAAGTTAAAAGAAAACATAGGTGAGCAAATGTGACATACAAAGGGTTATGGTAATGTAGCTAAGTGTGAAGTTCTCAAGTTTTAACAATACACAAATATAAAGAACCAAGGAAATAGAGATTCTTTATCATTTAAATTACATTCCTTAAAAGGAATGTAATTTAAATGATAAAGAATGCATTCAAAGCTATCAGCCAGATCAATACAATGTGAAAGAAATGAACAATGTAATTAATGCAATTAGCAGTCTACCAAACCCATCATTTTAAATTAATTAATTCTACAAGTATCTTCATACTGTATCTTCATACAACTGCACTAAAAAAAAATGTAGAAAGCATGTGAAGTCTGTTAAGTTCTTATTAAAGCAGATGTTAAAATAGATAACCTACTTTAAGCACAATTAGGTTATCTAACACATGTATCTGTATCTGTAAGAGCAGCTACCAAGCAATAGAGATTTACAAAATCATCAATGTGCTTTGTAACTATCCAGTGGCCTTGAAACAGTGGAAGTGGAAGTAATCACAAATGGGAGCATACAACTAGGGGAATCTGGAAGAGCTGAATGTGAGATATTGATATGATACCCAAGAAGAATTCTGCTTGCCCCTCATGCTGGTAAACTGTTAATATACAAGATATATAAGCAAAACAGGTGTGCAAAGTCTGAGGTAACTAAATTAAAGATAAAAATCTCACATCTAGTGCCAGTGGCTCAGTGAGTAGGGTGCTAGCCCCATGTGCCAGAGGTGGCGAGTTCAAACCCAGCTCCGGCCAAAAATTGCAAAAAAAAAAAAATCTCACATCTAGGGCAGCGCCTATGGCTCAAAGAAGTAGAGTGCCGGCCCTATATACCAGAGGTGGTGGGTTCAAACCTGACACTGTCCAAAAACTGCAAAAAAAAAAAAAACCTCACATCTAATCATAAACATCCTAGTTATCTTTAATAATTGTACTATAGGCCTGGCCCAGTGGCTCATGCCTATGATGCTAGCACTCTGGGAAGCCGAGGCAGGTGGACTGCCTGAGCTCACAGGTTCCAGACCAGCCTGGGCCAGAGCAAGACCTCTTCTCTAAAAATATCTGAGTGGTGCGGCAGGTTCCTGTAGTCCCAGCTATTTGGGAGGGTGAGGCAAGAGAATCACTTGAGTCCAGAAGTTAGAGGCTACTGTGTGCTATGACACCATAGCACCCTACTTAGGATGACAAAGTGAGACTGTATCTCAAAAAAAAAAAACCAGTTTGGGCCCAGTGGCTCACTCCTATAATCATAACACTCCGGGGAGGCCAAGGTGGGTGGATTGCTTGAGCTCACGAGTTCAAGACCAGACTGAACAAAAGCGAGACCACGTCTCTACTAAAAAAAAAAATAGAAAAACTAAGGCAAGAGAATCACTTGAGCCAGAGTTGGAGGTTGCTGTGAACATGATACCACAGCACTCTACCCAGGGTGACACCTTGAGATTCTGTGTCAAAAAAAAATTGGGCGGCGCCTGTGGCTCAGCGAGTAGGGCACTGGTCCCATATACCGGTGGTGGGTTCAAACCCGGCCCCACCAAACTGCAAAACAAAAAAAATAGCCGGGCATTGTGGCAGGCGCCTGTAGTCCCAGCTACTCGGAAGGCTGAGGCAAGAGAATCGCTTAAGCCCAAGAGTTGGAGGTTGCTGTGAGCTTTGTGACGCCAGGGCACTCTACCAAGGGCAATAAAGTGAGACTTTGTCTCTACAAAAAAAAATTATACTATAAATCTGTAACAAAATTTTTTCTATTTTTTGGCAACAGAGTCTCAAGCTGTCGCCCTGGGTAGAGTGCTGGTGCCATCACAGCTCACAGCAATTTCAAACTCTTAGGCTTAAGCAATTCTCTTGCTTCAGTCTCCCAAGTAGTTGGGATTACGGGCACCCGCCACAAAGCCCAGCTATATTTTGATTGTAGTTATCATTTTGTTTGGCGGGTCTGGGCTGGATTCAAACCCGCCAGCTCTGGTGTATGTGGCTGGCGCCTTAGCTGCTTGAGCTACAAGTGCCGAGCCATGTAACTAAATTTTATTAATTGAATTGAGACCTTATCCTCCATTATTTAGAAGTATTAAAATAGGCATTTTAAAGAAGGAAAAATGGGTAGAAAGCAGGGTAGGTCATAACTTCATTATGTACTAGATTGGTAAGCTAATTTTTGCTCACCTTTCTTAAATTTGATAAATTTTATAATATACTTTTCTACATATATCCCCTCCCTTCCTCCCAAGCAAGACGTCTACTTTTGATTAAATCAAGTGTGTGGAACTGTTTTTCTTTCTAATACAATCATTCTTGGTGACATTCACATTTTGTGAAACTTAAGCTAAAGTTGTACAACAGACTGAAGCAGAATACACTGAACTTACTAGCTGTCCCCAGAGACTATGACAGAGTTCCCCAGTGAACTTAGATGTCCCCAAAGGCAATCTATGAGAATTCTTACTCATCCCAGGCCAGCTTAGAGTCCCTCTGTGTGTGTTTTCTACAAGAATGAGTTCATGGTTATTAAACAAAAATACCTGATATGCAGAAATTTACCAAGAGGTTAAGTATATAATTAAACATTACAAATCTCAACTCTTTCCTAATGATTAAATAAAGTCAAGGATACATTTTCAATCCCTTCTAGCTAGTCTCTATAATGGAGAAATCAATTTTAAAATTTAATAAAAACTACATTACTCAGAAATTATGTAATGTTTCTCCCAGTTATTAGATGGCACCAAATATTTCAAAATAGTTTATTAAAATCTTCCTTCATTATAAAAGAAATAAGGTATATAAGAAAAATACGGTTTTTAAACTCTAGGAAGAAATGATAATCCAAATTCAAAACATATTTCTGTCCATTTTATAGTATTTACGCTCGAAAGTACATACTTGGAACTTAAAATCATCTTTGGGTATACAAAGACTCACCATCTGTATGGGTTTCTTGTGGAGATCTCGTTCAGTTACCAATTTTTCCTGGTCAGTGACATAAAGACCTTTCTGTGCTAAAGCCTGGATTACAGCATCATGGCCCAAAAGGGGTTTTGCAGCATCACTCTTGAGAATGAGACTCCCAGCGCGACAGTACAGTTCAGCTGATAGAAGCAAATTAACAACAGGTGGCTTGATGTGTTCCTGGTCATACTGATCTGTGTAAAATGGTTCTCGAAGTTCCTCTGGCACATTTTCTATAAAGATTAATGAAAAAACATTTTCTTACAAGATTTTTATAAAAGAAACACTATTTAATAATTATTATTTATGTCACAGAACTTAAAGATTCACTCTAAAAATAATAATAACCCTCTACCCTCAGTGGTTCTCAACCTATGGGTCACAACCCACAGGAACTGTATTAAAGGGCCGCGGCATTCGGAAAGTTGAGAACCACTGCTCTAGCTAAACAGATGATTCTCTGAACCTTGGCATATAATCTAGAAGGAGAGAAAAACACAAATTTCCTTTACAGAAGATATTATCCTGAGTGTGTTCTAAAAAGGGACTACAAACCAAACAAGGACAAAAGTTTTCTGAGTCTAGTGGCTCTTAGGAATGTATTCCCACATGCACATCATATCTACAGAATGAACTATAAAATTCTTAAAAACTAATTTCAGTAACTCCCTTCACAGGCAAGCAGTCAACAGGGAAATGCACCACAACAGCTATTTCAGGCCATGCCACCTGAGAGTATATCATCATTTGTCCAAAATTTTATAGCTAATGAGTTGCAGAAGAGATCACCTAACTTGTCCCTCTGTCTCAAGATCTCTAGATCTCTCCCTTTTGCTCAGCCTGCTGAAGCTATTGGGGGGTTGGGAGGGTTACAGTTACTGTTTAGGGGAGAACTACTCTGAAAAATTCCTTATAGGATATCTGCACATTACCACTGACCACTCCCCATCCTATCTAAAAGAGACCTCCTGGGGACTCAACCGACAAGTTCAAGTTCAATAAAGACACAAGAAAGAGTAGTTTCCCATAATGAGACATGGGAAAGAACCAAAATCTCTTCCCAAGTTTCTTTTTCCTCCGAGCTACAATCCTTTAAGAATACCAATCCCCACTCTCCCAATGCCCACTACCAAATCAAGTTTAGGTTGCCTTTCCATATGATGGCAGCAAAATTACCAAACCAAAGAAACAAAACGCTTCTCATTGTTTTATAAGTTTTCTTGCCTTTTCTACCCTATATCACTTCCTCTTCCTCCCCATTTCTTACCTACGCTCTATGCTTCTCATCAAAGCAAAACGAGAATGAGAACTGTTCCCCTTTTAAAAGGAGAGGTGGAACATGAGTTGGAAATTAACATAGAACTTAACTGTAGAACCTAATAGCTCCAGCTGAGACTTAGCCAGTCCCTCATCTGCCTTCTCTGGAAAGTAAGCTTCGGAAGCCAGCCATCCTATCACTGACTTTAACAGTCTCTTGAATAGCAGCTTTAATATAAGCTCAGTACTACCATAGTGTTAATCAAAATCAGCCCTTCAGAAACTTTGTTCACAAAGAATTAATATACTCCTTAGCAATTTTCACCTTAAAGCTTTTGAACAGCTACTACTATTTAAAAAAAAAATCTTCATCACACAGTATTATATACCCAGCATGGTTCATTTTATATGCCAGCATGGTTCTGGGGAAGTCAAGAGATTAGAAATAATCCCTACCCTCTGAGGAGCTAATAATTTACAAAATTCCAGGCATACAGACAAGGTAAAGTTAAGCAATTCAGAAATTACAAACAGTATTGAGTAGTAAACGATTAAACACCAAATGAGAAAATGAACAGTTAAGTGCTTAAGAGTTCAGAACGGGAAGCATCACAGTGAGCTGACTTCATCTTAAAGAAACAGCATGGGAAGAATAGGCAGAATCTGTTTAGTTAGAGAAAAAGAGCTTTCTAAACATGGGGAGGGAGAAGAAAAAAGATATGAAGGGACATTAAACAGACAATCTGGGTGAAGGGAAGGGTTCATGTAGGACTGCAATGAGAGGTAAAGCTGGAATGCAGGAGATTGGTGATTAAGATCTGAAAATTTTAAAAAAGTATTAAAAGAAAATAATTGGCAGTAATTATTTATCTTCTAAACATGAGACCTATGTATATTAGCTAGCAAGGAGTTGCTGACAGTTGTACAGGAAGAGTGACACATTAAGACTGATGGTTTGGGACAATTTATCTGGCATTTTATACTGATGGCTATAAAAATTAGAGACAGAAGATTATTTTATATAGATAGATAAATGAAGTTGGACGACTATAGTGAAAACATAAAAGTGCAGAAAATAAGAGACAAAGTACCCATGAATAACACAAAGAGAGGGGTCAAGATGGAAATCAAGAATAATCAAGCCTAGGTTACCAGCCTAGGTTACCATTAACAGAAAAAAGAAAATAAGAGGCAGCACCAATTCTGCAAGTAAGATCATAAACTCAGTTTTGGACATGTTGATTTTGAAATGATAGCAAAAATACCCAAGTGGAAATATCCAATAAGCAGCCAGACATAAAGCAATCCGGAAAGAGGTCAACAGTGGATGTATCAATTTGGGATTCTGGTGACATCTAAAAATATCACCCCCCAACCCAATAACTGAAAATACTTAAAACACTTTCCTTCCTTCATACCTATATTATCCAGCAGTGAGCCTGCCTTAAACTTAAACCAACATAGCTGTCTCAACATGACACTTCAGTTCAGTTGTAAACCACTGAACACAGTGCTAGTGATACTTATTTAAAATTTACTATAGGAACTGTAAAAGGAAAATTATTTGATTTTAAGATAACTATTATAAAATGTACACATAACGGATTTTTATTTCTAGTATCAATTAAAAAATGACTAATATAGGTTACTTGGCATCTAAACATGACCTGTGAAAAGAAAAAAGAGTGCTCATTATCAGGCTTACACACGTATCTATCCATCCACCTAACACTTAAGTTTTTACGACCATTTTCACACGTGATCTTTACAACATCTTGGTGAAAATTGCAAATCAGATAATATATAGATAAGTAATACAACATATACTAATAGTTATTAAGGACCTTCTATCTGTCGTTTAATCTTGACAATGTCTTTATTTCCATTTTATAAATAAAGCAGTTAAGAAAGGTCATCTTGGCTCGGCGCCTGTGGCTCAGCGGGCTAAGGCACCAGCCACATACACTTGAGCTGGCGGGTTCAAATCCAGCCCAGGCTGCCAAACAACAACGACAGCTGCAACCAAAAAATGGCCAGGCGTTGTCGTGGGCACCTGCAGTCCCAGCTGCTTGGGAGGCTGAGGCAAGAGACTCGCTTGAGCCCAAGAATTGGAGGTTGCTGTGAGCTGTGATGTCACGATACTCTATCCAGGGTGATAGCTTGAGGCTTTGTCTCAAAAAAAAAAAAAAAAAAAAAGAAGGAAAGGTCATCTTGCCCAAGGACACATATCTAATTAAGTACAAAATCTACTCTAAACCATCTAACTAAACAGACTCAAAGAAATCTTCATGCTTTGCCAAGATCACAAGGGTAGAAGGTGGAAGACAGAGAGTTCCATTTTATTAAGGTATACCCTAAGTTGTGCAGCATAAGTTTTAAAAAGGCCCTAATGGCCGGGCATGGTGGCTCACGCCTATAATCCCAACACTTTGGGAGGCTGAGGCATGTGAATTTTCTGACCTTAGGAGTTTGAGACCAACCTGAGCAAGAATGAGACCCAGTTTCTAAAAAACAGCCAAGTGCTGTGGTAGGTGCCTGTAGTCCCAGCAACTCGGGAGGCTGAGGCAAGAGGATCACTTGAACCCAAGAGTTTGAGGTTGCAATAAGCTATGACGCCACAGCACTCAACCCCAGGGCACAAAGTGAGACTCTGTCTCAAAAAATAAATAAACATAAAATAAAAATAAAAAGACACCAATGAAAGGGAAAAGGAAAGGATCCACAGCAAATCAAAGAATGTTTCGAGAATATCACAAAAACATATTTTTCAACCCTTGAAAAGAATACAAAACTGCGTATTGGATATTACAAAATAGGTCAGTCTAAAAACAAATTTTCAAGAACTAAATATGCATAAGACTTCAAAGCTGCCTATCATTTTACCAAACGGTACTATGATTTAAAAAAAAATTGAGAATTGTATCACACTTTTTAAAAAATGAACCATAAGAGCATATTAGAAAAAACAAAAAGGGGAGGAGATCAAAAATAAGAGGTTTCACTCTCTCCCTAACCTCCAGAACACAAAAGGTAAGAAATTAATACTTACAGAATGGCTGAGTGAAATACCATCGCTAGAGTTGCTGAGGATAAGAGACAAGTTTTTCTTGTGCACCAGGACTTAGGCAGAACAGACATTAATCATGTCATTATAAATCCTGATTAATCATGTCATTATAAATCCTGACTAAATATAAGTTTTGAAATTTTCTTTTTTTTTTTTGTAGAGACAGAGTCTCACTTTATCGCCCTGGGTAGAGTGCCGTGGCGTCACACTGCTCACAGCAACCTCCAGCTCTTGGGCTTAAGCGATTCTCTTGCCTCAGCCTCCCGAGTAGCTGGGAC